>JXCR01120328.1:12370-27709 GCA_002079205.1 Phalaenopsis hybrid cultivar | reverse complement strand
TATGTATTCTCCATTTCTTTTGCCTTAGTGAAATATTTGATTGATTCCCTCCCGTGGACGTAGATCCAGTTGGATCGAACCACGTAAACGATCTGTGTTTGCTTGTGTTCTTTTTCGTCTCATTTCTATGCCAGGAAGTACATATCTCACAACATGGTAGATGAGATTCGTTTTGATAAATAAAACTATAATGATAGAAGAAAGTTTAAAAGATATGTGACTTAAGATTAGACAACAGAATAAGTATATTTTTTAAGTAATTTAAATTGATATGAAATAAATATGATAATTGAATCGCTTTAAACGTCTGAATGATTATAGATGTGGTATGGTTTTATTTTGGTTCTATTGTACAAGAAAGAAAAATATATGTTATGGCAAAACTTTTGGTAGATGAGACTTGTTTTGATAACTAAAACTATAATGGTAGAAGAAAAGTTTAGAAGATATGGAGCTTAAGATTAGTCGACAAGGTAAGTATATTTGTTAAGTAATTCAATTGATATGAAATAAATAAGATCATTGAATAGCTTTAAATGTTTAAATGATTATAGATGTGATATGTTTTTTATTTAGGTTCTATTGTACAATAAAAAAGGATGTATGTTATGGCAAAACTTCTAAAGTTAACAGTTCGTAGATTTCAACAGAGTTCCTCAAAAGTCCTCTAACTTTCAAAGATAATTATAAAAGCTGCAAGTGGGTCGATTTAGATATATGGTGTCATAATCCGGCCCGGGCCAAAATGGGTACAGACAGTTATTATGTGTGAATTAAATTTTCTATTTTGAACTATAGTTTAATAAATGAAAGGGTTACTAAAATAAATTAAATTAAAACAATAAAATAAAAATTACCTCGTTATTGGTTCTCCATGCCTTCTATAAACGTTTTCCCTTCTTTCGCTGATCTTTTAATCAACCAATTATACTTGAAAAATTAGTTTAAAACAAATGCAAGCCAAGCAAACCAATGAATACTTATTCACTTAAATTTCAATATAAGGGAAAAGAAAAGTAATATGCATGTCAGTTAAGCTTTTTAATAAATTAATATAACATACAAAATGCTATTGAATGAATTTTACTATATCAATAGCATACCAATGTCATTTTGTAGCACCGTCTAAAATTTGTACCACTTAAGGTACTTCAATATCAATATTTTTTTTATTTACGCGCACTAGTACATTAATGTTCTCCTACTAGTACAATCAAGAGATGACTTCATCATAGTCAGTCATGCATATACAAACAATTTATGTAAATCATATCATTCATAATTTCATATCACTTAACATGTAATACTATAATTCATCAATTAATTCATATTATGAGATTATAAGCATTTGCATCGAAATGATCGATAAAATTTAATAAAAGAATAATCAATTGAGTTAATCAGACATAATTAACAACCCATAAAACTGGTTTATAAGAGATATCAAAATGGTGCTATAATTTAAGAATAAGGGTATTCATCTTGATGATGGACAACCTACTTACTCTTGACGTCATTCTTCTAAAATGGAATGTCGAAACATGGTAAAAATTTAATTAATTTAATAAACTATTTAATATTTATTTTATGAAATCCCATTAAATTTTCTATTCAATAAACATCTTATTACTATTATTGTTATTGTTATTATTATTATTATTATTAAGTTTTAATATTAAATCAATTTAATATACCTTACCGCGGTCGAGCCCTACACAGTGCGAATCGTCTTCCTCTTTGCGTGAACCGAAATGAACGAGCACAACGATTTCCTTCAATTGGCTCCCTCTTGTACTAAATCATTCTTCCTTCTCTGTCACCCTTCTTCCTATCCTCTTCTTCGTTGGTTGGCTAGGCATGGCTCTCCTCATTCTGCACCGAAAGTCATGAGCTGCTCTTTCTTCTCTTCCGCTTGACACTAATGCCGAGAGCTCCCAACGAAATCATGTCTCGAACCAGTAGCACAGCTGCTGTATGACTCTCTAGGTATGTCATTTCTAGCCTCTACCACCCCCCTCTACGTGTTGATTTATGCACGAAAATAACTCCTTGGCTTCCTGACCCTTCTGCTTCATTTCCCTCTCTGATGTCCTGATTGTTTGAGTCACCTTTTTCTTCTCCTTCGATTCTCTCCTTTCTAACGTTTCCTCTACCCCCGTAACTGAAACGGAATTGTTACATGTGGATCCATATGCTGCTTAACAAAAGAAATAGACCAAATTTGTGGAAGAAATAATATTGGTAAAATTAATATGTGATGAAGCTTAAAAGATGGCGATAAATGGTTATAGGTGATGTTGGAACACTCTTTATTTGTAGGATTGAGAAAAAAATATACAATTGCTTGGCTTTTACAACAAAACAATAGAAATGAACGGAACACAGTTTGTGTATCGACCTAAACTATCGGGTGCTAATAATGTTGATTTTAGAATGTAATTTATGGAAGTTCTTCATGTAAAGCTGATGCAATAGTAATTATTTTCTCAGGTTGTTAGTGAGTTTGATTGGGAGCTAGATGACCTTGCGGTATGTAGGATTGAGAAAAAAATATACAATGGTTATAGGTGATTTTGGAACACTCTTTATTTGTAGGATTGAGAAAAAAATATACAATTGCTTGGCTTTTACAACAAACCAATAGAAATGAACGGAACACAATTTGTGTATCGACCTAAACTATCGGGTGCTAATAATGTTGATTTTAGAATGTAATTTATGGAAGTTCTTCATGTAAAGCTGATGCAATAGTAATTCTTTTCTCAGGTTGTTTGTGAGTTTGATTGGGAGCTAGATGATCTTGCGGTATGTAAAACTATTGATTGCTTTATATATATGCTGCTTTTCTTTAATAATTTACGTGCAAGACCGAGGGTATGAAAATGTCTTTCTTTTTCTGACCTCATGTTCCGTTTGACTACTTAACATTATTATTTATTTTTCGTAGGAATTCACGGATGCCCTTGTCAAGGAGGAGGCATTATCGGAAGACCAGATCGATAAATTTAAGGTATTCGTGCTTTCAGAATGGCTTGAGTTTAAATTTAAGGCATAGGATCTATAAGAATGGGCTGAGTTTCAAAGTTTGATTTGGTGTTTTTCATTCCATTTTGTATTGGCTTTCACAAGATAATTTTATTGACTTGGCTGGTAAGGCTTATAATTGATGCTAGCGTTATAGATGCTATTCTTTGGAATAAGTAAATAAATTAAAGCCCAATGTCTATTTTTTTAGGAGTTCGTAAAGGCACAGGTTAGAGAAAGGAAACAAGCTCAGAGACAGGTTTTTTGATTTAACCAAGTTCATTATGGTTCTTGACTATATTTAAGGTACGTTTTTCTTACCATGATGCTGTACTGGTTTTTTTAGGCAAGAGAAGACCGAAAAAAAGCTATAGAAGACATGGACCCTATCACCCGATCTGCTTTGGAGAATATGCAGGTCTACAAGTTTTACCCTGTACAAACTCCTGATACACCGGATATCAGCCAAGTAAAGGTGCGGCCAAATTTAACTTCTCAGCTCATTCTGTTTGCACTTAAAACAATCTTAAAGCAGTGGTTATGTTATTCGATTTTGATTTGAAGGTTATAATGTTGTCTCATGAAAGTAATTTCTTTTATCATGAAATAAGTTGCATATGTCAACCCTCTAAGGGGAATGAATAATTGATTATGCTGTGGGAGAAGGAAAGAAGTTACGAGAGCAATTGAGTATGCTATCTTACATTTATGGGGCCATTTGGTCTAACCTAGAACATGGCATCCGTTTGTCTTCTGAGAAAGGCAAGAGATAGGAAGTTATTCCAAAATTCAGTACCTTCATATCATTCAGCATTAGTTTTGCATGACTATTTGGCCTAACCTGAAAAAAAGCATCTATGTTGTGGCATTTGGAAGGTACCAAGAGATCCAGAGATAGTCCAAAATTTATTAGATTGGTCAGCTCCAAAGCATGTTGCATGAGTTTTAGCGGTTGTTTGGCTAACATCCATCTTCTAATTACATTATGTTATTGGCAATTTTTAACTATTTGATTCAATGATATCTATACATAACATTAAATGATGCTTTTGTACATCCATGTTCATCCTTGTAAGACTAAGGAAATCATCACGACAATCTGAACCGTTTGAGTATATCATTAGCGTGAACCTTCATAGTACTCACACGAAGCCTCTACATGCTTAAATCCAATAATTTCAATTTGCCCTTGTTAGTATTGAACTTTTCGTAGCTAATTATTGAACCCAACCTTGTAGAAAAAGGAAGTTTCTCACTCACCAATGATTAAGGATACTCAATCAAGAATAGTATTCAGCTGATTAGAGGTTCTTGCAATAAAAATTTATTCAAGGCACTATGGTTTAAAATTGCATAATATGAAGCCCGCCTTGAGGCCCGCTTTCACGTTTTTTGGGAAAATTCTTAATGATCCTTATCTCTGATTTCGTATTATATTAGACTTACACTTTATATAATATGAGGCCCGCCTCAATTCTGGTGAGGCGTACATAATTAGGTCTTAGGTTTTCTGAAGTAAAATAACTCTAATAAATATTTTTCATTACCCATATTATACCCAATTGAGAATGTCATTGAAGTGTTATCAGCATAATCATTATTTTAAGATTTAATAAATATTTTTATTAATTAGATTGATTAAGTAAGAGGAAGATATTGAGATTGAAGATGAAGATGAATGAGAGAATATAAATACAATTGAGAATGAGATGAGGGAGAAAGTGTATTATTATGTTGATGATTTTAATGAAGGCTCATTAAGAGATAAAAATGAGCCTTCTGAACATATAAATTTTAACCTTAGTGGTTTGTTATTGATACGGGAGTTAACCCAAGACACGACACAACAAACATATAATTTTATTGTTGATTTTCAAAAGGCGTACAAGTAACAGATGACAGACATTACAATAACGGAAAACAGATTGTAATAATGTAAATTGTAGAAAATAAACACAAACGTAAATAAGTAACAAATGACAGACAACCCTCTCGAGTAACTGCAGTAGATCCAGTTGTCAGAGGAAGCCGTGAGCATGATGTCGGGGTTCTCAAGTCTGCTGGAAGTGTCGAACGATGCTTGGGGAACGTTTGACCGCTGAAATAGAAGGCTGATAGCTGTGTAAGTCAGTGGACATGACCCTGGAAGTGGCAGAAGGGGCAATCGAATGCATTGGCGGAGGCAGACGACCGAATAGGGACGGGAGTCGCATGGCTGAGTTGGGTAGAGAATGGCACGACGAGTCTACAAGCATCTGTGGTTGAACTGGAAGGAGGTCCCGACGCTAATGAGAGGGGCAAGTAGCTGAGTCAATCCTTAAGGGGAGTAGCGGCCCATTTTTTGAGGTTTGGTGAGAGTGCGTTCAGTTGAAGTGAGCAGGGAACGTGACCAACGAATTCTCTAGGTAGATGCAGGCGCTGGTGACGGATAAGGGAGGAAGGAATGCAGTGGAGATACACAGCACCTTGGGAAGGTATAACCGTGACACCACTCGCCGTCGGGTACAAACCTTGAGGAGGGAACACTTGGACGACATATATGGAATCAGAAAATGTCCAAGAATGTAGTCATCGACACACAACAATTATAAATAGATGAAAGCAGAGACTAAACTAGACAGGTGGAGAAATAGGTAAGAATTTAATAAGAGTAGAAGAAATAGACAAGCATTTGATATTTAGTCCAAGTAGGAAGGAGAGGATCTGGTAGAGGAGGAATTTAGGCATGAGATGAGGAGTGGAAGTTTCCACCCCCATTTGGTCGATTAGGATGGCCCGGTTCAGCAGGGACCCTCGATCGGTATGCGCCAGGTTGACCCACAGAGCTCTCGTGTCCGTCTCCTAGTGTTGGGGGAACTTCGACCTCATGCGTCGAAGTTTCAGAATCCTCGAAGTATGGAGTGAGTGAAAGAATGAGATCCCATTGTTTAATACTTTTCCTCATGAAACATCATAGAAGATTCCCAAGGCTCCTATTAACTACTTCTGTCTTCCATCTGCTTGAGGAGATGTTGCGGAACTGAATTGAAGTTTATTAGCTAATTTGCACTAGAGGGTTCGCCAAAAGTGGCTCAGAAAATCGGCATCCCGGTTGGAAGTAATGGTCCTGAGAATGTCATGAAGTCGTACGATAGCTATGTGAGATGTGTTTAGGATCTGGTGGCAGGCCACAAAATGCACCATCTTTGAGAATCGACCAACTACTATTACAGAATTCTTATTCATTTGTGTGCGTGGAAGTCCTACCACAATCTTCATGCTGACATTGACCCATGGTGCCTTAAGTACTGGTCAGAGCGTATATAATCTCATATTCTGCCAGCATGTCTTCGCGATATGGCAAATCCTACACTGTCGGTCATGTTGTTGTCAGACGTGTTGCTATTGATCACTCACCAGCCGAGGCAAAAAAAATGTTTTCTCAAGTCTTATCCCTGCCAAAATGGCCTACCAATCCGTTGTTGTGGTTTTCCTTGATGATGGCCTCTCACAGTGAGCTTCGAGGAATGCATAATTTATTTTGGTAGAAAAAGTAGTTGTTTGTTTACGGTAGTACTGTTCGTTTGGTTTTTCTCGACATTGTTCTCAGATTTTTTGGAAGTTTTCATTTGTCTCGTATAAGTATTTATAATCTTAAGGCCTACAACGCGAGTCTGCATGGATTTGATTAGTAGTAACGACAACTCAGCGCGTCCGCGTCACAGTTGTGACTCTCGACTTTTGTGTTTGAGCTCGAACTAGAATGAAGCTAAGAACTCCACCCGAGTAGCGTGTCACCTTTTTAGTTTGCTCTAACTGTTTAAGAAATTTTAAATTTTTTGATCCGTGAAGAGGATGAACTCTTTTGTCAGTAGGTAATAACTCTAGGGCTCTGACAATGACATAAAACTCTGTCATAGGTGGAGTATTTTTGTCATGTATCGTTCATCTTTTTGCTGAAAAAAGCGACAGGGTGACCTCCTTCACTGAGTGTTGCAGGTGGTCCTCTTGTGATTTATCATAAACCAAAATCTCGTTGAAGTAGACCATCACGTATTCCCCAATGTTGGCCTGAAACATTTGATTCATCAGTCACATGAAAGTGCTAGGTGCTTTAGACAGGTTGAAATGCATAACTGTCCATTTGTACAGGTCATTTATCGTCTTGAAGGCAATCTTACACTTGTCTTCTGGTTGCATTCTTATCTTATGATATCTACTGTGCAGGTCGATTTTTGAGAAGACGATCACTCTGTGCAACTGATCTATAAGAGATCGTCAAGGTGCAATTTTGTTAATGACACGTCTGTCAATGCACATTTGTCATGAAACATCTTTCTTGGGTGTAAAAGGGCGGGGACAACATAGAATGATGCTTTCTCGGACTAATCCTCCTGTAACAAGATCCTGCACCTGAAGTTGGAGCTTCTCTTACTCTGTGGATCGCCATCTGTAGGCGGGGTGATTTGGTAACATCGACCTTGGTATGAGATCTATGGCGTGTTGTATGTCTGTTAGTGGTGGGAAGCCGTCTGGAAGGTTGTCGGTCATTACGTACTTGAAGTCGTGTAGGAGCAGTTGTAAACATGTGGGTATTTCCCTTTCGGCGTCGGTACCTTCTAGGACGAGTAATGAAGGGCCATTCGTGCCTCTCAAATTGACTGTAGGAAGGTGGCTCGTGAGACTAATGAATCCTCTGTGTCGATGACGCCCTTCACATGCTTGACAGATAATAACATGACACACTTCTCATCCTTCTTAAATGTGTAGATGTTCTTGAAGCTATCATGCTGAGTTTTTCAGTCGAACAACCGCAGTCTTCCTAGCAGGATGTGACATGTGTCCATCAAAACCACATTACACCAAACTTGCTCCTACAGCTGATCATTGGTTGAGAGTTCAACTAAGCATTGTTGATCGTCACATATCTCATTTTCTCTTTTCAATCAGGTGAGAGAATAGAATCACAGATGTTTTTGTGCGGCTAATCCCAATTTTTGCACCAAGTTGAAATGCTTCATTCGGGACTGTTCCCACACAAAAGTGTTTTGGGTGTCACGGTTACGGCCACATGCTCTTCTTGCTCGACTAACTAACTAGAGCCCACACATCGTTTGTGGTCCCCCTTGCCTANACTAAATAGGACGCAATGGAGAAAAAGGATTCATGTAGCCGACCCCACATAGTGGGATTAAGGCTTTGTTGTATCCAAGAAAATTCTTAAAATTTTGATTAAAATAAAAGCTTTAATTTTATATTTATCTTAATCGAACAAGGTATATTTGGCTCCGAATGCTCAGTTCTTCTTCTATTCAATATACAAAATCGCAAGTCCCCAATTGATTTTGTTGGATTGTTGGCTGCTTAACTCAGTAGATTGCAACATCTCACGATCAACCTGAGAACCTTGCATTGTGATTGCCCTCCGGTTCAGCTCCTGTTCATCACACGAACCAGCATCTTGACTTGTGCTCGGTGCAGCACTTGAAGCTTCTGCTCAACCACTCACTCGAGCCCACACACATTTCATGACNTTCTTAAAATTTTGATTAAAATAAAAGCTTTAATTTTATATTTATCTTAATCGAACAAGATATATTTGGCTCTGAATGCTCAGTTCTTCTTCTATTCCATATACAAAATCGCAAGTCCCCAATTGATTTTGTCGGATTGTTGGCTGCTTAAATCAGTAGATTGCAACATCTCACGATCAACCTGAGAACCTTGCATTGCGATGGCCCTCCGGTTCAGCTCTTGTTCATGTGTTACTTATGCGTAGTCTTGCTTGCGCGAGTTTGCTTATCGGCTCTAGCCTCATGCTCACCCGTCACTTGCATCATCTCCCTCATCATCACACGAACCAGCATCTTGACTTGTGCTCGGTGCAACACTTGAAGCTTCTGCTCAACCACTCACTCGAGCCCACACACATTTCATGATCCCCCTCTCCTGCGCATGTCTAAATTGCTGCTGGTTTTTGCTCCATCTTGATCTTGCTTGTTAGCGTGCACAATTTTCTCAATCCTCTACTCAGCTCCTCCCGATTGCTCGATTTCTACATGACCTGTTATCTGTTTCATTTTCTTCGGCTTGCCTCTCTTATAAAGACAAACTGATTCCACGTGCTCCTGCTTCTTCTCCCTTCTATTGATTTACAAGAGGCTTTGCCCCCTATTTCCAAAATTCACAGCATTTTCTCCAGCCTTATCAATCCAACCTTATAAAGATAAACCTTNGAGCCCACACATCGTTTGTGGTCCCCCTTGCCTATACATGTCTCGATCGTTGGTGGTCTTTGCTCGATCTTGACCTTGATAGCTAGCGCATACAATTTCCTCTACCTTCTACTCATCTCCTTCACCTTGCTTGATTTCTTCGTCTCTTGCTCTCTGTTTCGTTCCTTCGGCTAGTCTCTCTTTTAAAGATGAATTGATTCCACTTGCTCAGTTGGTATCCTCCATCTTCTCCGATCCATCTATTGCACCGTCTCCATATTATGGGTTCATAGACGCTTTGTTACATTTTTCCAAAAAAATATAGGATTTACAATCTTCCCCACTTTCAAAAAATTTCACATCAAATTGACAAATTGGTCATATTTACAAGTATAGGTTCAGATTCATATTTCATAAATTTCATATTAAATTTTACTATTATATTCCTTAATAGTTCATTTGATATGATTCATATTACTTAATTTGTGTACTTTATTCTCTGATATCACTTTTATCATGACCTGAACAATCAAAATGAAAATAAATTTAATTTAAAATTTTATCACGAATAATTAATCATTCATATATTTCAGGTCACTAATGAAAATAATATTAGTTCGACTGAAAACTAAAACAATTGTGAATGTGTTATCTTTCTCTTGTTTGGTTGTGTCATCTATAAACTTTCTCTCATATGTACTCATTTTCTAATCCAAGTTTATGCTTAAAATTGCTCATTTCAAAATAACTTAGGTTGTTAGCCAGTCACTAAATACTCATATTACTAAATTGTAGGGGGTGTAAACGAGTCGAACACGAGCAAGTCCATGCTCGTGTTCGGCTCATTTATATTTCGAGCTCAAAAAGTGTGTTCGTGTTCGACTCGTTTGCCTAACGAGCCAAACACGAGCCGTTCACGAACAAATAGTCGTTTTGACAACCCTATTCACGTAGCCATAAGATGTTAAGGGTTGAGATTGATTGTTTTTTTTTTTTTTACTTTCATTGATTGTTTTTCGTGTGTTACTTGGTTATATGTGATGAGAAATTAAAATGATTTGCTTGTCTGCTTTAAAGATTTTCACAGGACAACTCGGACACAATATGATGTTGTAATGAAGATATGAAAGTCTTATAATGAGACAATGTACCAACAATGCGTTTGAGGAGTACTTGTCAACCCTAGGGATGCAACGTCAAACTACATGTTCATACACAACGATACAAAACGAATGGCAGAAAGGAAGAATAGACACCGTCTAGAAGTAGCTCGAAGTATGATGATCATGATGAATGTCCCAAAGCACTTGTGGTGGCAAACAGTTTTGACAACGACTCACTTGATCAACAGAATGCGCTCGAGAGTGTTGGATTGGAAATCTCCTTGTTAGATGTTGAAATATGACAATAGTGAGATCATTCCATTGAAAGTATTTGGATGTGTATGTTTTGTGTAAGGCAATAGACCATCTGTAGGGAAGTTGGATTTCAGAGCTGTGAAATGTGTGTTGGTAGGGTATTCTGTTACTTTGAAGGGTTATGTATGCTGGAGCCCGATTTAGGAGGGACTCTTTATGAGTATGGATGTGTCATTCAAAGAGTTTAAATCATACTACACTCTGGGGATGGATTCACTCTTCGGAGACTCAACAACCAGTGGAGATATGATGCAAGAGAGTATGAGTAGTAGTGTTGCAAGTGGGCACAATGTCATGTCCCGTGACATGACATGAATCAACTGAGGAGATGAAAATCAAGTAGGTTGAACCTAGAGGTGGTGAGATTCAGGCTGTAGGTGAGTTAAGAGTGTATACTCGGAGGAAGAAGAAAATTGAGGGAACAGAGTCTGTTGTATCAAAAAATTCCTTATCTTGGTCTTCCCTAACTCTTGAGACACTTACATCATCCATCTTTAATTCAAAACTCCAAGTGATATTATTCCACCTCCGTTTACTCCTAACCCCCCAATGTTAAGGTGGTCTTGTTACAACAATGCGGGACATTCTCCTGATCGTTTTGGGTGGGAACTTGACATTGCTAACTTTGATTCTTATTCTAACATTTCACATTTGCATGGAACATTCATTGCATCATTGGACTCTGTCTCTTTACCTAGGTGTTGGCAGGTAGTTAAGGAGGATCCCAAGTGGAAAGCCTCATTGAATGGAGAGCTTGGAGCTCTTGATAAAAATCGAACATGGGAGATTGTACCACTACCAGCGGCGAAGAAAGCAATTGGGTGCAAGTGGATCTTCGCTGTGAAGCAAACTTCAAAAGGGAAGGTGGAGAGATATAAAACTCGACTATTGGCAAAAGGGTACAGTCAGACATATGACATTGTCTACGATGAAACCTTGACATCAATAACAAAGATGAGCACGGTAAGGACACTAGTTTTTTTTGGTAGTCAATCGTACATGGAGGTTACACCAACTTGATGTGAAGAATGTTTTTCTTCATGAGAAGCTATTGGAGGAGGTATATATGGAGATACCACCAGAATTCAATATATTTCAGATAGTGGACATGGTGTATAGGCTCAGAAAGTCACTATATGACTTGATTCAGTCTCCTCCAGCCTGATTTGACAAGTTTAGAATGCAATGATTTACAAGATATCAACATATCAATGCAGACCACACAGTGTTCTTTCGACGACATGAAAGTCGCATTATACTTGTTGTGTACGTAGATATCATAATTATCACCAGTGATGATGAGACAGAGATTGCTCATTTAAGGGAATACTGTAGAATCAATTCGCGGTAAAGGATCTGGGATAACTCAGATACTTTCTTGGGATTGAAGTCGCCCGTGGATCTGAGGGGATGATCTTATCCCAGTGAAAGTATGTACTAGAACTCATGAAAGCAACTATGCGGGGGTGCAAATCTGCAGTCTCTTCAATTGATCAGAAGGTTAAGCTGAGTGCAGAGGTAGGAAAGCATGTTGATCGTGAGAGGTACCAGATACAGGTGGGCTGCCTGATCTATTTGTGTCAAACTCGACCCGATATTTCTTTTGCAGTAAGTGTGGTGAGCCTCTACATGCATGATCCAATTAAGGGTCATATGAATGCAACGTATTAGATCCTGAGATACTTGAAGAGTGCACCGGGAAAGGGATTGATCTCCAGGAAGAATGGGCATGTAGACATTGAAGGATTTTGTGATTTTGACTTTGCAAGCTGTGCAGATGATAGACGGTCCACATCAGGATACTGTGAGTGGCAACTTGGTCTCGTGGAAGAGCAAGAAACAGTCAATTGTGGTAAGGTCAACAACAGAGATAGAATTCAGGGTCATGACATTAGGAGTTGCTGAGATGAGGTGGTTGAAAGCCTTCTTGGTTGAACTCAAAGTGGATNGGTGCAAATCTGCAGTCTCTTCAATTGATCAGAAGGTTAAGCTGAGTGCAGAGGTAGGAAAACATGTTGATCGTGAGAGGTACCAGATACAGGTGGGCCACCTGATCTATTTGTGCCATACTCAACCAGATATTTTTTTTGCAGTAAGTGTAGTGAGCCTCTACATGCATGATCCAATGAAGGGTCATATGGATGCAACGTATTAGATCCTGAGATACTTGAAGAGTGCACCGGGAAAGGCTCATATGTTGCACCGGGAAAGGCTCATATGTCTATGTATTAGATCCTGATATTGATTTTGCAAGTTGTGCAGATGATAGACGATCCACATCAGGATACTGTGAGTGGCAACTTGGTCTCGTAGAAGAGCAAAAAACAGTCAATTGTGGCAAGGTCAACAATAGAGATAGAATTCAGGGCCATGACATTAGGAGTTGTTGAGATGAGGTGGTTGAAAGCCTTGTTGGTTGAACTCAAAGTGGACCGAGGAACTCAAATGAAGTTGTGGTGTGACAACAAGTCGGCTATCAACATTGCCAACAACCCGGTGCAACACGATAGAACTAAACATATGGAGATTGATAGATTATTCATCAAGGGGAATCTGAATAATGGATTGTTGGAACCAAGTCATGTAGTTACTGGAAAACTAGTGCCTGATTGCCTCACTAAAGGACTTAGCTCAATGAAGTTAACTAGATTATGTGACATGATGGGCTTAATGAATATCTTTTGCCANTAGAACTAAACATATGGAGATTGATAGATTATTCATCAAGGGGAATCTGAATAATGGATTGTTGGAACCAAGCCATGTAGCTACTGGAAAGCAGGTGCCTGATTGCCTCACTAAAGGACTTAGCTCAATGAAGTTAACTAGATTATGTGACATGATGGGCTTAATGAATATTTTTTGCCCACCTTGAGGGTAGTGTTGAGAATTGTATCTAATTTAGGGTTCTAGTTATAAATAGAAGAATTCTGGGGGTTTATTTGTAAATGTTGTGGGGCTCTATAGAAGCCAATATATTTATAAAATGAACAAGATGATTTTTACAAAATCATAATCATTCTCAATATTTAAATGCATCNTATTTATAAAATGAACAAGATGATTTTTACAAAATCATAATCATTCTCAATATTTAAATGCATCTATCCAAGGAAATTCTTGTCGAAAAAATCATGACACGGTTGCGTTAGGTAATCGACAGCCAGCGTAAAACTTGTTGAAAAAAAATCATGACATGAATCATTTTGATCATGTGTAAGTGCTAGGGCGTCCCCTGGAAGCGACGCGCTGTATAGCCTGAATACAGTGAAAAGTAGTACTAGGGCGTCCCCTGGAAGCGACGCGCTGTATAGCCTGAATACAGTGAAAAGTGTGCAAAGGCCGCTACACCGGCGCCCAGGTGTAGTGTTAAATAAGCAAGGGTTCCCACATTACGAATGAATGCGGGTAAAGAAGTTTGTCCATGAAACTAATGAAACTAATATTATGATAGGATCTTGGAATATAGGCACTCTCAATGGTAAATTAATAGAATTAGTTGATACTATGATTTATAGGAAAATTAATATCTCATGTATTCAGGAAACTAAGTATGTTGGAGAAAAGACTAAGGAGATTGATAATTTAGGTTTTAAACTTTTGTTTTCTGGTAAGAGTCGCACTAGAAATGGTGTAGGTGTAATTATAGATAAGAGTTTGAAAGATAATGTTCAAAAAATTAAAAGAGTTGGAGATAAAATTATAGCTCTTAAGATTAATCCATTGATACTAAGATTTTTAATATTATAAGTGTTTATGCTCCTCAAGTAAGTTTAGATACAGGGTCTAAAGATAAATTTTGGAATGCTAAGATTTTTAATATTATAAGTGTTTATGCTCCTCAAGTAGGTTTAGATACAGGGTCTAAACTGACTTAGAACACTTAATACAAATGATACCTCTTGAAGAAAGAATTTTTATTAGAGGAGATTTAAATGGACATGTCGGTAGAGTGGTAGAAGATTTCAGAAATATTTATGGTGGCTACGGTTTTGGAGTAACAAATGAAGAAGGTAGAGCTATTTTAGATTATGCTTTAGCGTATGATTTTGTTATTACTAATACTTTATTCAAGAAAAGGGATGAACATCTTATTACTTATAAGAGTGGATCTAATAAAACACAAATTGATTATTTTCTTATGAGAAGAAGAGATCGTCGTGATTGTAAAGATTGTAAGGTAATTCCGTGTGATAATTTAAATACCCAACATCGTTTATTAGTTTTAGATTTTAAAGTTAAGAGTTGTATNCGTCGTGATTGTAAAGATTGTAAGGTAATTCCAAGTGATAATTTAAATATCCAACATCGTTTATTAGTTTTAAATTTGAAAGTTAAGAGCTGTAAAATAAAAAATATTATGATTCATAATTGCAGAATTAGATGGAAAAAACTTAAAAGACACAAATAAAATTATTTTTATGAGTAAAATTCAAGATTTCAAAATTTGGGATATTCGTGCAAAAGCAAATGTGATGTGGGATAAAGTAACAAACACTATTAAACAATTAGCAAAAAATATTCTTGGNTTTATCCCACATCACATTTGTTTCTTCATGAATATCTCAAATTTTGAAATCTTGAATTTTACTCATAAAAATAATTTTATTTGTGTTTTAAGTTTCTCCATCTAATTATGCAAGAAAAGATAAAATATAAGAAGTTATGTTATAAAAATTGGTTTAAATGTAAAAGCTTAGATA
>JXCR01120327.1:30377-50208 GCA_002079205.1 Phalaenopsis hybrid cultivar | reverse complement strand
AAATGTGCATATTGATATATATATAAATACATTTTCTTAATTTTTTTTAATTTATTGTAGAAAATACCCACATACATATACCTATACTTCAGTAAGCTTTCTCATTAGTCAAAACTTAGCTTAATTACATACTAAATTTATCTCTTATGTGCTGGCTGATTTTTGCATCTTTTAAATTATTTAATTTGTGGTATAGTAGGTGGAGTATGAGATAATTTGAATTAAATTGTATGCCTCTTTAAGACAACTTTCGATAATTGTTGTACGCTAATTTCACTATAAATTTTTTAATTCAAATGGCCTAAAAGGTGAATTTTTGTTTATTTTCTAACCCACTCTCTAGTTTAATTCGATTTTATTCTAAACTTGTNTATATATATATATATATATATATATATATATATATATATATATATATACATACATACATACATTTTTTTAATGTATTGTATAAAATACACACATACATATACCTAAACTTCAGTAAGCTTTCTCATTAGTCAAAACTTACCTTAATTACATACTAAATTTACCTCGTATGTGCTGGCTGATTTTTGCATCTCTTAAATTTTTTAATTTGTGGTATAGTTGGTGGAGTTTGAGATAATTTGAATTAAATTGTATGCCTCCTTAAGGCAACTTTCAATAATTTTTGTACGCTAATTTCACTATAATTTTTTTAGATTCAAATGGCATAAAGGGTGAATTCCTATTTAATTTCAAACTCACTCTCTAGTTTAATTCGATTTTATTTTAAACTTGTTAGAATTGGTTGAGTTCCAAATACACTTCAAATTATAGCTGTTGTTGTCACCTGACATAAAGATACATCCACATATATTAAAACTTGTGACGCTAAAAATTAATTTATCTTTAGCCCAAACTATTCTTTTGGAGCATTTAAGGAATTTATTAATGATTCTTGCAAAATTTATTTTTTTGTAATTATCATAATGTATGACAATCTTCGATTACATTCATCTCTTGCATTATAAATAAAAATAATAATCAACTTAGTTCATCCAAATGTCCATTATCAACTTGGTTCAATATTATAGGACTAAAAATAAGCATTTCATCCTTTACACAAAAAAGAGGGAGCTTTAATTGATAGAGTGACTTGAAGTTAAATTGCAATCACCATCTTATCTTTTTCCCTGCAATGATTAGGAGTAACATCGTATGCCTATTGTTTAACAATTTAGAGATTAGGACAACCTTTATGAGATCATATCTTACTCTAATAGAATAATCTTGCATTGTATTTCATGATTATGAAGCAACATCTTGGACCTCCACTGTTCAAGGTTGCAACTTCCATATCTCATAGCAATAGCTCAATATACTTTTTAGCCCAGGATGGAATACTCTTATTATTTCTTCAACAACATCTAGACCTTAGGGATTGTTTGGTAGGGCTAATTAAGGGTGCACTACATTTACAATGCATGAATTTTAGAAAATTTGATTTTTGTTTAAAAGAAAATAGAATGCAAAGTGAAATCATGTTGTATTTCAAACTCACTCTCTGCTTTAATTTTGGTGTATTCCAAACTCACCAAAAATTTGGCCGAGTTGTACATAACACCATAAGTTGTGTTTGTTGTTACCACATGCTGCTATCGCTTTCTCTTTCATTTAGCACCATTGCTATTTGCCCGTCTTTTACTTTTGTCGGCATGCATGCTAATAGTCACCATCAATCTGCTGCTTTCAAACGCTATCACCCGCTCACTTGATATTATGATCTAAGGTTTATATTGATTTAATTTTATTTATAACCAAATACAAAAAAAGTAAATACATGCATTTCTTTTACACAAAAAAAAAAAAAAATCTAAATACACTATATTTCTAGTATGTTTTATTTTCAACAAACCAAATAGTCCATTAGCTTCATAGAACTAGCTACTCTACAATATTTGGCTTACCTCCAACAATGTCTCATGCATGGTGGCGTCATGACACCCTCCAAAGAAATTGAAAAAGTGCGGATCTTCTGCTGTGATACAATAGGGACTTCTTAGAGGAGCTAATGAGAGGAGAGAGCCTAAAAGAAAAGAATTGTACATCCATGGATTCACCAAAAAAAGTGAATTGAAAACTGATTCAAGCCAAACATTCCATTCAATAAAGGAAGCAATTAAGATTGAAAACATCAAAATAGGAGTAAAACAAAATTATAAGGTCCAACTAAAGAACTATTCTCAACTTTTAACTTCATATTGCATTACAACTCTTGAATGAAATTTAAAGTTGGGGCCATTTACATACATATCACCTAATTTGTATACATTTACATTTAAAACATCTAAATTTTACTCTTTACATTTATATCACTATTGTAATACACATTTCATGTTTAGAAATGTGCCATTTATATAAAAATTAAAAAGGAAGTGCTAAATACATAATTACATTGGCACTAGTGGTCCCATCACAAAATCCAAAATCCAAAATCAGCGATTCTAGTGGACGGAGGTTCTCCCCTCCTTTCCTCAATTATAGAACTCGACATCTCCTCAAAGGCTCCGCTTGCTCACCCTCTCCTTCGTCTTGTAATAATGGCGCTTCGTATCTCCCTGTCTCCTTCGGCGTCCCTCCGAGGAACGTCTTCTCATCGCTCAACGGCGGTGGTCGCTTGGTGCTCTCATCACCGGCTGCTCCCGGCAGATTCGGGCCGAAGAACGGCGGCGATGATCTGGAGGGATGCGAGGAGAGGACTCAGGGTTTCACCCGTGCGTTCAAGCCTGGAGATGGTGGAGCCGACTGTTGGTCAAGTGACGGAAGTTAACAAGGACACGTTCTGGCCCCTCGTGAAGGCCGCCGGGACCAAAATCGTTGTCCTTGATATGTATACCCAATGGTAGCAAACCTTACTTCCTCCAATTTTACACGATTCTTTGTTTTTAGTTTTTATTTTTTTATTTTTCCTGTCGGTATGTTCTAATCTACGGTGGCTGTTTACTTGCTTACTCTGGATATTATGCTAGATAGTTCTGCGTAGACTGCAGCGATCTGGTATTCTGTTTTTGGTAACCTATTTTTGTTAATATGTGCTTGAGTAATCGATCCGGATGGTAGCCTTCTGCAAACTAGATCTTCTATGCAGTAATTGCCAGAACTCGGCCTCAGCTAGAGCCTTGAGAAATCCTGCTCAAGCTTTGCTTTAGTTATCTTGGACAGAGCAAAAGTTGACTTAAGATAAGTCAGCGCATTTATAAATTAAATTTTTATTCGTGAGCATATTGATAAATGTGCTTAAAAATGTGCATATTGAAGCTGTTTAAATAGGCTAGTTTGGAGGGGAACCTAGACAAACTGTTAAACCTAAATGTAAAACCTAAACTATCAATCTCCTTAGTTTTTCTCCACCCAATTTAGTTTCTTGAATACATAAGATATTTATATTCCTATGAATCATAATATCAACTAATTCTGTTAATTTACCTACGAGTGTATCTATATTTCAAGTTTCTATCATAATATTAGTTCCATGAACTAACTTCATGTGATAACTCTTTCTTATTTGACATTATATCAAGACGTAGGTGTAGCAGCTCTTACACACTTCTCACTGTATTCAAACCATACAGCGCGTCACTTTCAGGAGAAGCCCTAGCATTTACATAAAGATATAAATGGTTCATGTCGTGATTTTTCAACAAATTTTATGTTTGTTGTCGACTACCTAACACGACCCTCTATTTTTCACATCTGTGGTTTAGGACCCGACAATAACAATGTTAATAACTAAACAAATATTATTACTGAAAAAACTAATAAGCGGTTCTAACCAACACGCTTGAAAGGGAAACAACAAAATGACACACGACACGTGGCTAGGGTGGGTCTCGGATGGGATGGTGGTCTAGGGGGTCCTTGGAAAGGTGGTGGCAGCGTTTATGGACTGCTGGAACAGCAGAGCAGCAATCGGTAATCCCGACAACAACAGTTTGTATTTTGGTTGCGACAACAATGTCGAGGAGGTGGGATAGAGGCGGCGACAAGTTCGGAAGAGGAGAAGGCAGCTGGGAAAGTGAAATATTTTAGGAAAATAATGATTTTCTGTAGTTCTGGGTGGCAGTACTGAAGAAAGTGGGTGGAAAGCGATGCAGAAAGGTTGGGGAATGGTGGAGAGCGGCTGTGTGGACTGGCAGCAAGGTTGGAAGAGTAAAAATGCAAGAAAAAAGTAGGGATGCGGCTGCAACAATGTGGGAAGGATGTAGAAAGGGACAAGGAAGATAATTACTACTGAAGAAGAAGATACAACCTAAACACCATCAGAACTCTCTGATACAACCCTCAAAGGGATGAAGAGATCCTGGTGGATGTCCCGATGAAAAACACACAAAAACTGTCAACCTAAAACACATGAAACAAATATATATGCCCTAGATAGTTAGTATCGGGCCCACAACTGAAAGGGGGCGCCAAATCCAAAAGAGGAAGCCGATTAGGTCTCCTTGCCTTGGACGATCGGTCTAGGAACTGTACGCGGGAGGGGAATTCCGTGCTCACGTGTTTCCTGCGTCAGAAGAGCAGCTTCAACCTCATTTGTTGAAGCTTCTGTCTCCTCATAGTTTGGTGTCAGATTCGTCACGTTGAAGGAGGTAGAACTACTGTAACTACTCGGTCATTCATTTCTACAGGCATTGTAGTTCCAAAGCACATTCTGAAAGAATAAATATTCGTTCTCTTTTGATAAAACATACACTGGAGTTGCATGTGAATGGGTATCCTTACGAACCAAGCATCGGGTCATCAAATCTGTAATTGGTTTCTTCCACTCCTCTCACTCCTTGTACTCATTCGAGTGTATCTGTTAAATAAGTAGGTAAGGATGATTCAACTATAAGACAAAATCTATGGCAAACTGAGCAACTCTCGCTAACCATCATTTAGGACAGGTCTTTTTTTTCTCTGGTAGGACCTGAATCTCATTGTCAAATTTTCTTTCCCATCATGTTCCTAAGATAATTTCCAAAGCAGTGGTTCATCCCTCATGCTGGACATTTGTTGGTGGGCATACTGCTGAAGTGAATTTAATATGTGAATAGCTCCTTATAACCTATTAAAATTAACACAAAAGATTCTCATCTCTGACATGCTGAACCTCCCTCAATAGGGTCAACTCATAAAGTAAACTATTTATTTGAGAAGTTCGAAGTTCTCTTATCTGGGGTTGCCATTTGTCTGTTATCGATTCCTCGAACTTACGACTGTCGTGGACCACCAATATTAATTATATTGGAGTCTCTTTCATAGTTTTTATTTGAACTACGTGTTTTTCTTCTCCATCAGTTGAAATGTGATACTTCTGCTTTGTGCCCTCATCCTTTTCAGTTTCTATTGTGTAATTATCCATTTCTTCTGTAGCTCTCCGGTCAGTGAAGTAGATTATAACCTGGTTGTGCAATCTGATTCAATATATCTAAATCTGTGACACTTGAAACACTTATTGGCTAGGCAGATTTGACAGTGCAGTTTGTTCCCACCAATTCTTCACTCTAAACTGGCGTCTTCTTAGGCAGGATTTGCTTGGATGTTCTGCTGAATGTATTCTTGCTACTTAACTCTAAGGATAAACTCTGCCTTGTCGGTCGTTTTATTGTTCAACTTAACTTTCGTAGTTTGAAAAGGTGATGATTTTGTGATTTTGAAAATAATTTAAATATAAATATAACTTTTTGAAAGAAGTAACATTTTAATTTTTAAAATAGGTGAAACCAAACGGGTCTCACATTTTAAATAATTTAGATATATGAATACAATACTACAATTAATACATTTATCCCAAAGAATAAATATATCACTTGTAATAGGGATTCAATCACATAGACTAAAGAATTTGTGACATCCGTTTTAGTCTGCGAAATATTTTTATAAAAAGGCTAACAAGTTCCCCTACCTAATACGACNACACCTAACAGTTATCTAATCCAACAGCTGCTGTGGCCATTAGCTCGCTACTCTTTAGACATCTTTCACCTATACCATATGCCAAAAATGACACCTAAATGTACAATAATCATGAAGGGAATATCAAGAAAAAGACAACGAAAAAAATAGCTATTGAACAATGTAATGTAGTAAGATTAACATAAATACCATTCAAAAATTATGCATTTGCAAATCCAACCCTCAATCTTTCATAATCACAATATAAACACCATTATAAACTTTTTATAAGTAAAATACATTTATTTCATGCATATATATATATATATAGTTGTAATATTGTATTAGTTCATGAGTCGAAATATACCTATAATAATAATCCCCATAAAAAATAGTTTACAATCTCTGAAATATATGTTGATCTATTACTAATTTTATGATTTGCTAATTCTATTTATTGTTGCAAACCTGCATTGTAGCTGAAGCTATTTTTTTCTAAATCATGACTTGTTGTGAAGGCTAGTTTTAATTTGGAAAATTCACATACAGACCACACAATCCTTATGAATTTACATATCTAGCGCCTGAACCTTGATATTTACACTTATATCACGNTGATTTGCTAATTCTATTTATTGTTGCAAACCTGCATTGTAGCTGAAGCTATTTTTTTCTAAATCATGACTTATTGTCAAGGCTATTTTTAATTTGGAAAATTCACATACAGACCACACAATTCCTATGCATTTACATATCTAGCGCCTGAACTTCGATATTTACACTTATATCACCTTGGTGTCAAAAACATATGCATGAAAATATGTGTGAAATAGTGATGCTGGTATTTTCATGTGATAAAGAGTATAAAGTAAAAGAAACGATAAAGTTAATACATAAAAAAGATTTTGGTAATTTCATTTAGAAAATGTTATATATACATAAATTAGCATATATAAAATTTCTTATAAAAAGATTAAAGACTGGCAAATTGTATGATTTTTTATAAAGATAGGAAAGACAAACATGCATATTGGATTTTTTTCCTTGAGTTATTGTAGTTTATATGTGTAACTACCTATGGGTTATTTTAGGCAACTCATTAAGTAGTTTTAATATTTTTTTAGGTTATAAGGATTTGAACAAGAAGATGGAAGAGAAAAAGTTGTATATAGAAGACGAGAACATTAAACAAAAAGGAACAAATTTTACTTGTTAATTTTAATTGTTTTTTTTAGTGGTTCTTTTATGAATTTTTGGATATTAACCTTTTCGAGAAAGAAGTATGATAGCAGAGAATTTATTATCACCGTCTGACCGTCCGTTCCTGTCTTGATTAATTCAAAGCTCCGAGCTGAATCATAGGACATCCAATATTTATCGAAATCGAGCATCAGTGCTTCCAATTTTATTTGTCAAAGAAGGGGAGTCAAAGGCCCATCCTACAATCGTCGAAGCCGAGCGTTGAAGTTCCCTTTGATTTTTTGAAGTTAAACTCGCCCCACTAAAGCAGAAGCCGTAAGCTTCTTAATCGCAACTTAAGCAAAAGTCAAACATGATCGTTGAAGCCAATAAAAATACCTCACGTTAAAGCCAAATCCGAACTTTATGGTACTTCCATTGAAACTTCTATTTGTCGAAGCCATCAATCAAAACCATCCTAGTGCAAAAGTCATATTTTTTTACAATCTTTAATGAGTTAATAGTTATAAATTTATATTTATTTATTTATTTACCGAACATGCTCGGAACATGCGATAAAATAGTATCGGATATGTGCTCAATATGATTTAGGGAAAAAATGAAACATAGAAAGTAGAAAATTATAAATACATGTGTATTCCTAATTACACTTCAATTGTTTATTATTCTGATTTTATTACTAAAAATTTAACATTCAAATAATACATGAAAGATTAACTAAACAAAGCAATTAAAATTAATAAGTAGAACATTGAACATTTCTTTTTTTTTCTAATATTCTATATATATTTGCTCGTCTTCTATTCATCTTGTTCAAATGTTTAAAACCTAAAAAGAAATTAAAACAACATAATGAGTTTTCTAAAGATAGCACATGAGTAATCACATTTCTAAACTACAGTAATCCAAGAAGAAAAATTCAATATATATGTGAGTCTATAAAAAATTTTATAATATATTGATCTTTCATATTTTTAAAAATAATCTGATATATGCTAATGCATGTATAACATTTTTCTAAATAAACATGCACTAACCATCTATATGCATTTATCTCAACTTTACTTTTATTGGATATTATTTACATACATTTTTATCTCTGTGAGGATCACTGTCAACAACTTAACATACCCTTGGCAAATATTGTCCAGTCGGCTTCAGTCGACGTAGCGGTTAGTGGTCTATACATCACAATTATCTAGGGTGGAAAGACCCTTACCTATTCTTGGCCGATATTATCCCGTCGGCACAACGGTTAATAATGCAATCATCACAATTGTCTGGGGAAATAATCTCTGGTCTACTCACCCCTGGTCGATATTATTATATCGGCACAGTAACTAGTGATTTAATTATCACAATTGTCTAGGGTGATAGAAAAAACTTTACGTGTGCGAATACACTAACGTCCTCTGTCTGTACCATTACGGGATGAAATCCTCCTCTGAACATGCATGTACAAGTATTCTTATAAAAGGTTTATTTGGGACAGTTGCAACTTATTAAAAAACAGTTGTGAGTTGCTGAATAATAATATGATGCTCAAAAATTTGAAATGGTTATTGCAATTTTTTTTAAGTCAAACAGCAACTAGAAAACTACTACCACACTTAGCTAGAAGTAGTGGGATAACGCATATTTCAATGGCATTTTTTTGTAAAAACAGTCAAAACTCAGTTTACCCAAACAGACAACTGCGGTGCGGTGTCGCACCGTCGCTCCAAATGAACTCATAATCTATTTCCTTCTTTATAACAAACATTATTCTAAAATATTTCTATGCAATCCACTAACATGCATATTTTTTTCGTTGTGTAATAATTTATCATGCATGTCTTTTATATCATTCATATATCTATCTCATGCACATCTCTTACTTTATCTATCTCATGCATATTTTTTGCTTATATCATGCATATTTTTCTTACATATCTATCTTATATGTTTAAGTCCACCTTATATATAAAGTCTATCTAAAAATCATTCATTTTATGCATATCTCTTGATTATATCTATCTCATATATATCTATTACTTATATCATGCATATCTTTTTTACATGTCTATCTTACATATAATGTCTATTTAAATAGCATTCATCTCATGTATATCTTTCATGCAATTACGTTTTTTTTTTCTTATTATGCTTATCAAGTATACCTTTCATATATAATAATATGAAGGATCTAATTAAATTGGGTCATATAGAAAGTCAAACATATAATTTGAAATAAAAAAGATTACTAAATTTTAGAAAGACAATTACTCACCTCTATTGTCACACTAAAGCCTTAAATTTTGATAGTTAGTTAAAGGTTGTGGTAACTTTTACGTTAAGAGTAATAACCTATAAAAGATAATATCAAACTTTAAAAGTAATTTATGTTAATCAAATTAATCTTCTTAAATTATCATAAGATTACTTTACTTAAATTTACGGAGTCTCTTCACAAAGAATTTCCACACTCTCATCTCAAGCCAATCGCCTCAGACAAATAATCTGGAACCCGCAATTAACTTCAAATTTATAAATATCTTAGCTCACAAAGTAATTTAACTGCTAAAACATACCTTAAACAGCCTTCTCGGCAACCAGCTCTTTTCCTAAGGAACAAAACATTCTTCTCTCTTCTTAATTTTCTTAAACTCCTTTTTCTTTCACTGAATTTGTGTTAGAATATCTTACGGAGCTCGCAAACCACATTCCTTTCAGCACAAGATAGGCGCCTTCAAACGTTACCAGGAACGAAAAATGCACGAAAAATGAGGCAAAGGTCAAAATCTAAGAGTGAGGAAAGAAATGAAAACTTAGAATGGCGAGAGAGAGAAATTTGTACCCTTAGATTTTACCCCATAACCACAAATTGCGAACTGTAGCATCTAGGAGGCCGCTCGGTTCGCCTGCAACCCACGGCTGCTCACCCCCTGTACCGTAGCAAGGGTTGCAACCTTTCTACAAGGGGTCAAATGAACTCCTTCACACATAAGAGAATTCACGAGAGAGGAATAGAGCGAGGGAAAGAATGCAGAAAAAAGATTACATTAAGACTCTGCATGCAGAGCTGCATGCGGATTCCAATCTCGAGCCAACACGTTGAAGGTCGGGGCCCACCTACATAAAAAATGAAAAAAGGAACGAAAACGCGCGACCCATCCCGACCAATGCGTTATAGGAATATTCTATTCGCCTCGGAATATTCCACGCGTTATTCTGAATATTTTTCGCGTTATTCATGTGTTATTGTTGTGTTATTGAGATGATTCAACCAAATGACAAGATAAAAACTTTTATTAATGTGTTATGAAACTGATTTTGAGTTAGTATTGTTGTTTAAAAAATAATAACATCTCAAAATCACCTCAATCACTATTTTTAATATGTTATTGATGTGTTATTTATGTATTATTGATGTGTTTTTGAGGTGATACAATCCAATGACAAGATGAAATTTCTACTGATGTAATATTCATGTGTTATGGATGTGATTTTGAGTTTATATTGTTGTTTCAAGAATAATAACATCTCAAAATCACCTCAGTCACTGTTTTTAATGTGTTATTGGTGTGTTATTCATGTGTTATTGATGTGTTAGTGAGATGATACAATCCAATAACAAGATGTAAACTTATACTAATGTGTTATTTATTTGTTATGAAGATGATTTTGAGTTTGCATTGTTGTTTAAAGAACAATAACATCTCAAAATCACCTTAATAACACACCAATAACACACAAATAACGCGAAAAATATTCAGAATAACGTGAGTGAATATTCCTATAACACGGTAGCAAGAAAAAATAATGCGGAAAATATTTTCTTATAACACATAGGCAAGGCTCTGTAACGCGGAGGAATATACATAACGCGATGGAATAATCCCACAATGCATTGACAAGGGTAAGTAATGCATCGATTGGGTCGAGTCACACGTTTTTTTTTTCTATTTTTATGTAGGTGAGCCCCAACCTTCCACGTGTCAGTTCGAGATTGGAGTCTGCATGTCGTTGTGTATGCTAAATCCTGATGTAATATTTTTTCCAAGCGAAGCTCGCCTACCCTAACCTACCGATTGAATGAATTAAAAGGGGAGTAAGTCGGTGGGCTACAGTAAACATGCAGGAGATTAAGAATTAATTAGGTTTTAATTAAATTAATTACACTTATAACTTCAACATTTTATATCACCCAAATCATTCAAAATTAATATATAGTTCTTTATATTGAATTGCTCGATCCGACGTATAAAATTTTATAAAATTAACTTAACTAAAATTTAAGGGTTGCAAAAATTAAGGTATGTATTAAGTCGTCAAAATTTATCAAANTCGAACGCAACCAGGAACGAAAAATGCACGAAAAATGAGGCAAAGGTCAAAATCTAAGAGTGAGGAAAGAAACGAAAACTTAGAATGGCGAGAGAAAGAAATTTGTACCCTTAGATTTTACCCCATAACCACAAATTGGGAACTGTAGCATCTAAGAGGTCGCTCGGTTCACCTGCAACCCACGACTGCTCACCCACTGTACTGTAGCAAGGGTCGCAGCCTTACTACAAGGGGTCGAATGAACTCCTTCGCACAAAAGAGAATTCACGAGAGAGGAATACAACGAGGGAAAGAATGCAGAAAAAAATATTACATCAAGACTTCACATGTAGAGCTGCATGCGAATTCCAATCTCGAGCTGACACGTTGAAGGTCGGGGCCCACATACATAAAAAATTAAAAAAAAAAACAAAAACGCGCGACCCGTCCCGACCAATGCGTTATAGGAATATTTCATCGTCTCGGAATATTCCCTCGCGTTATTCATGTGTTATTGGTGTGTTATTGAGGTGATTCAACCAAATGACAAGATAAAAACTTTTGTTGATATGCTATTAATGTGTTATGAAACTGATTTGAGTTAGTATTGTTGTTTAAAAAACAATAACATCTCAAAATCACCTCAATCACTGTTTTTAATGTGTTATTGATGTGCTTTTTAGGTGATACAATCCAATGACAAGATGAAATTTCTACTGATGTAATATTCATGTGTTATGGATATGATTTTGAGTTGATATTGTTGTTTCAAGAATAATAACATCTCAAAATCACCTCAGTCACTGTTTTTAATGTGTTATTGGTGTGCTATTTATGTGTTATTGATGTGTTAGTGAGATGATACAATCCAACAACAAGATGAAAATTTATACTGATGTGTTATTTATGTGTTATGAAGATGATTTTAAGTTTGCTTTGTTGTTTAAAGAACAATAACACCTCAAAATCACCTTAATAACACACCAATAACACACCAATAACGCGAAAAATATTCAGAATGACGTGAGTGAATATTCCTATAACACGGCAGCAAGGATAAATAACGCGGAAAATATTTACTTATAACACATAGGCAAGGCTCTGTAACGCGGAGGAATATACATAACGCGATGGAATAATCCCACAATGCATTGACAATGGTAAGTAATGCATCGATTGGGCCGGGTCGCATGTTTTAGTTTTTTTTTTCTATTTTTATGCAGGTGAGACCCAACATTCCACGTGTCAGTTCGAGATTGGACTTCGCATGTAGCTGTGTATACGAAATCCTGATGTAATATTTTTTCCAAGCGAAGCTCGCCTGCCCTAATCTACCGATCGAATGAATTAAAAGGGGAGTAAGTCGGTGGGCTAAAATAAACATGCGGGAGATTAAGGATTAATTAGGTTTTAATTAAATTAATTAGACTTATAACTTCAACATTTTATATCACCCAAATCATTCAAAATTAATATATAGTTCTTCATATTGAATTGCTAGATCTGACGTATAAAATTTTATAAAATTAACTTAACTAAAATTTAAGGGTTGCAAAAATTAAGGTATATATTAAGTCATCAAAATTTATCAAATTTCTCAAAAATTGATCCAGACAATTTTTGTCATGTGTCCTCTAATGTTGTACTTCTGATGGACATTTTCTTACAAAGTCCATTAAAATAATCAGATCATCCATTTNGTGTCCTCTAATGTTGTACTTCTGATGGACATTTTCTTACAAAGTCCATTAAAATAATCAGATCATCCATTTCGAAATCTTTTTTCCAAGGAAATGAGTAAAAAACAGCTACATGAGAAAACATGGGAGCATTTATTCAAACCACCCAATTCTTATGAGTTTATTATAACCTAAATTTAAAATTTGACATTTAAAACACCCAAATCTTTCATAACACATCAAAAATACAGTCATTTAATCATTTAAAACGTGAATACACATTTTCATTCATAGGTAAGATGATCCGCACGTAAAAATTGATGTGGTATGTATGTGTATCTTTCAAAAACTTATAAATAGGCCAAAAGAGAACTATAAATGCGCAACACTGCAGCAAGAAAGATAAAAAGGAAATCAGTTACCATTTTCTCAGGGAACTTGTGTTAGTCTCCATAGCTTTATCGAGCCGTCGTCGCTTGCCGAAGCCAGAATTTCAGGTTCCTGAGAAATTTTAAACCAAGATAGAGTGAGCTCGACATATGATCAACGACGAAGCTTCTCTGATGAAATGTAGCCTTCATTAATGGAGCTTGAGATTTCTAGTTAGGGACATTTGCATACATATCAAACAATTCTTATGAATTTACATATCAATAACTTAAATTTTGATTTTTACACTTATAACGCTCATATAATTTACAGTACATAAAAAAATATCACTACCTTTTAAAAAGTTGAATACACATTTTCATGTATAGATAAAGTGGTATCAAGGTAAATATCAAATTTTAGGTGCTAGATATGTAAATATATAAGAATTGTGAGGTATATATATATATCTTCCTTCTATTTTAATTACCTTTGGATTCCACTGCACAGAGTTCACGTCCATGTCGTGAGCTTTGTTCTTCTTTAGAATTAATTTGTATGATCCTCCGTCAACCTGCAAATTGAGATGGCCAGCTTAGAGCAGAAATTGTTAGTATTCATTTTCCAAAAGGGGCATTTACATAAATACCAGCCAATCCAATATATTTACATTTCTAACACCTAAACTTGTTATATTTACGCAACCCAAATCTTCTATACCGCATAAAAAAATGCTATCATTTTAACTTTTAAAAAGTGAAATACATCTTTTCATATATAGATAAAGTGGCATGTAAAGATTAAAATTTAGGTGTTAAATATGTAAATACTTAGGAATTGTGTGGTATCTATGTAAATCTTCCTTTCCATAAACCCACTTAAGCAAAAGAAAAGGAACTTTATAGCTCCAGTCAACAGTCAGTTGGCATATGTCAAATTGAAGTTTGATGGTTAGATATGTAAATACATAAGAATTGAGTTGTATGTATGTAAAAGTTCCTTTTTCTAAGCCTAATATATTCTATACAAATTTTGAAATGGGGCTTTTAGATACATAGCACACAATTCTAATGTATTTACAGATCTCAAACTTAAACTTTCATGTTTACACACATAGCACTCAAATATTTAATATCACATAAGAAAAAACACTATTACCCTTTAGCCAAGAGTGAAATGCACATTTTCACCAAAATACTATGCATGTAAATATGAAAGTTTAGGTGTGGGATATGTAAATAAATTAGAATTGTGTGAGGTGTATGTAAATGCTCCATTTTTAAATCTATACTCATGAAAAATACAGAATGAGTGCTAAGCCGAACTAACTTACATTTAGAGTTTTGATGTTACTTCAATTGCTTTTCCATAGTTATAACTTTGTATTAGTTTACATTAGTCAAAATAAGCCTATAATAATAATAATCCCTATAAAGAGTGGAAAAATACTTATAGCTCCCGACAACGAAGAATGAGATGGCAGTTGGGAGTAGGGACGTAAATGAGTTGATTCGAACTCCAAGCGACTCCCAGCTTAAGCTCTACTAGATTATCGAGTTCGAGCTAGAACCCGAGCTCAACTCTAAGTTTGATAAGGTTTGAACAGGCTTATTTATTATAAAAGAAAGTGCGTTGTTGTAATAAAATGATAAAAATACGAGACATTTAAATACATAGCACCCAATTCCTACGTATTCACATTTCTAACAACTAAACTTTGCTTTTTACATTTATATCATCCATATAATTCATATCACATCAAAATACCACTTTTTTTTACTTTTAAAAAAGTGAAATACACCTTTTTATGCATAGAAAAAGTGGTTATATGTAAAATTTGAAGTTACATCTTAGATATGCAAATACGTAGGAATTGAGAGCTGTATGTAAGTCTTCCTAAACATTATGAAAATTTAAGAGAGGAATGATGAGAAATCAGTTGAAGATGAAGAAATTTAAATAAATTTGTACTCAGAACTCCAATTCTAATATACTTTAAATGTATTTTATAATAATATTTGTAAATGAGTCAGCTAATGAGTTGGGAAATTAAGTTTAAGATTAGTTTGAGGTTGATTAAATAACTCATTGAAATTGGCTCAAAAGCCATTTATCGAGTCAAGCCCAAATTGATTCATGCGTCGGCTCGACTCAATTACATCCCTCGTTGGGGCAAATTTGCTAACCTATTATATAAATCTTACTCAACTGAGAAAGCCTAAACAACTAAGATTGAAATTACACTATTTATTCATTTATGAAGCCTAAATCATGCTAACATCTCTTAAAATATAGATTGGAAGCTTAAACTTCATAAGTACATCAAAAGCCAGCACTGAACTTCTGAAAGCAAAAGGAAATTTACATAGATACCATACAATACTTATGTATTTACATATCAAACACCTAAAGTTTAATATTTACATTTATAACATGCTGGTGTTAACACCTATTCCTAAAAAGGTGTATTTCACGTTTAAAAGTTGGTAATAATGGTATTTTTGACATAATGTTAAAGATTTGAGTGATTTGTATGTAAATATGAGAGTTTAGATGATACATATGTAAAAATATAAGAATTGGGCGGTGTCTACGTAGATGCCTGTCGGCCGTTTTTTTTNTCTCAAATGGGGTAAGCCTCTGTTGCAGTTGGAGGATTTCTCGTGGCACATTCTCTATAGAAGGTTCTCAGGAATCTTTTTGCGGATTTCTCATAAATGAAATTGGGGAATTTCTTCCTGAACAGATTTCTAACAATAGTCTCTTTGGCGGTGTTGTTGGGTNTCTCAAATGGGGTAAGCCTCTGTTGCAGTTGGAGGATTTCTCGTGGCACATTCTCTATAGAAGGTTCTCAGGCATCTTTTTGCGGATTTCTCATAAATGACATTGGGGAATTTCTTCCTGAACAGATTTCTAACAATAGTCTCTTTGGCGGTGTTGTTGGGCTTGAAAAATTAACTATCGGATTTTTGATAGAGATAGGATTGGGTATTGTTGAATGTTAGAAATCCTAGGATAGGATTAGGGTTAAGCTAATAATAATAAAAAAATAAATATTTTTACAGAAAAAGCAAATAGACNAAAAATTAACTATCGGATTTTTGATAGAGATAGGATTGGGTATTGTTGAATGTTAGAAATCCTAGGATAGGACTAGGGTTAAGCTAATAATAATAAAAAAATAAATATTTTTACTGAAAAAGCAAATAGATGATTACAATCAACACATTTGAAAGGGAAAGCACAACAACAGGGAAAGTTGCGGAAGCTATTATGGGCGGTTGGAACAGTAGGGCAGCTAGGGGCGGCAGTCCCAACTACAATAGTTTGCTGTTTGGGGCGACAACAAGGAGGGGGAAGCAGGATAGNAAGCACAACAACAGGGAAAGTTGCGGAAGCTATTATGGGCGGTTGGAACAGTAGGGCAGCTACGGGCGGCAGTCCCAACAACAATAGTTTGCTGTTTGGGGCGACAACAAGGAGGGGGCAGCAGGATAGAGGCAACGACAAGTCCGGAAGGAGAAGGTGGCTGGGAAAGCGAAATACTGCAGAAAAATAGTGATTTCCTGCTGTTCCGGGCGGCGCTAGCGATTGAAGTAGGATGGAAGGTAGGGGAATGGTGGAGGGAGACTGTGTGGGGTGGCATCAAGTTGGAAGAGCAAGAAATTGTAGGAAAACAGTCAGAGTGTGCCTGTCGGGGAGGTTGCAGCAATGGAGGGCGATTGGGAGTGACATGGGAAGGATGTGGAAGGGGGTACANTGCGCCTGTCGGGGAGGTTGCAGCAATGGAGGGCGATTGGGAGTGACATGGGAAGGATGTGGAAGGGGGTACGGAAGATAATCACCTCATGAAGATCAAGATACAGCTGAAGCACCACTTGGAACCCTAGGATACTGCCCTCAAAGAGAAGAATAAACGGTGACAACTGTTTCAATACAAAAAACACAAAAACAGCCACCCTAAAACACAAGAAGCAAGTATATATGCCATAGATAATTGAGGATTGGGCTCAGAGATGAATGGTGGCGCCAAATCCGAAGGAGGGCCGATCGGCTCTCCCTCTTGCTGGACGCGGGAGTCCCTTTTCAGAAGGGACACTTCCTTATCAGTTTCCCTATCCCTGGATAGCAGGATAGCTCACGACCCTTCTTGATTGCTAGAATTATGGGGAATAGTGTCTATTTTCCAGATGGCTGGCCATCTGTGTCATTGAAGAGGTTGTAGCTGGCAGCATTTTTGGACATCAGCTAGGCCTACCTTTAATGGCATGGCATCACATTGATTATAAAGTGGACGCTGCTTTTTTGGATGGCAGCAATTGCCGAGTTGTCTGGTAAATAATTTTTGGGATCTTATCTATTATATTTAATAATTTGTATACAAAAATCTGTATTTCCTTATTTCTCTCTTGTATATCTTTAGATATAGGCCCTGTTTTTTGGTCAATGAGGATCTCTATTTCTCTTCCCTGTATTTCTTACACGGCGTCAAAGTTAGGCTTTTCTAAGTGAATGCTGGCAACTGCAAGAGGCCCTAATAAGGGCTAGTAAAGGAGAGAAGATTGGTTCCCCCACTATCGTGGAAAAAGTCATCTTGTCATTCTAGGAGTCTCTTTAAAGCACTCACCATTTTAAATTACTTCTACAAAGTTAATGGGAAGAACATTTTCCAATGGTCTTTTGCTCAATTCAAATGATGTTGTAGGAAAGCGAAAAGATTGAGTATTGATTGGTACTATCTATCAGCCTGAAGTGGTCTGCGTTTTTTNTTTAAAGCACTCACCATTTTAAATTACTTCTACAAAGTTAATGGGAAGAACATTTTCCAATGGTCTTTTGCTAAATTCAAATGATGTTGTAGGAAAGCGAAAAGATTGAGTATTGATTGGTACTATCTATCAGCCTGAAGTGGTCTGCGTTTTTTTTTATTATTATTGGAAGCCAACACTGCATTATTGATGTCTTTGCTTTTTGAATTCATTGTAGAACTTATTGGATCTCAATATTTAATCTATGACACCACAAGAGCAAATTGAGGGAAATGTAGGTACTCAAATCTAAAAAATGTTATGAAATTGTGTGAATTATGAGATCAAGCTTGTGATATCAAGCAATGAAGCATGACTGTGAAAGAGTGCTTCACCACTTTGTTTGATCGAAGCCTTAGGTCAATTTAGTCTTTTATGCNATGTTATGAAATTGTGTGAATTATGAGATCAAGCTTGTGATATCAAGCAATGAAGCATGACTGTGAAAGAGTACTTCACCACTTTGTTTGATCGAAGCCTTAGGTCAATTTAGTCTTTTATGTNGGCCAAAGCATGTGCACAAGACTTTATTTCGAACTCATGAGGGTCATCACAAATTTGTGATTAAATGAAAATGATTGTCTGATGATGAAGCCTCGTAGGATCCATACAAAAAATGATCTAATAACAAGTTTTTTTCACCTTGAGGACCGTGTCTTTTTGGGAGAGGAGTAATGTTAGAGCAGCGCCTAAAATCAATTTAATCTTTTATGTGCTTAAAGGCAATTTAGCTTTTGATTAGGTTTTTTGTGGNGAGGTTAGTACTCACATTAGAGGGCAAATCCATTAGCTACAAACTAATAAAATTCTTAGAACCACAATTACAAGAAAGGAAGTGTCCTTGCTTCAAGTTTTAGTACACCTTCAGAACTTCATTCATACAACATATCCTAATTTATAATGAAGTCAATTAATTCTAAAGCTTATATTCATCAAATATCAAGCAAAAGGGAATGGTCATTATGAAAGGTTTAAATTCTGAATTGGTCCTCACTATTTGTATATGACCAATTTAGTCCTAGAGTATCACATTTCTCCAATTTCGTGTCTCAAATATACATAATTGACCCAAAGATCCCACATATACAAATTAGTATACAAAATTAATACTACTTTAGTCCATCAATTAAACAAAATTGATCCTATTTTAGTCCCTGGATGACCACTTTGGATCAATTTTATTCAGCTAAGGAATAAAGTTAGAGAAATGTTATACTCTAGAACTAAATTAGTCACATATAAATAGTTGGATAGCCATTTGAGTTTAACCTTTATTATAAATGACAGGATAAAATTTACCTTGACCAATTAACTGAAAATACTGTCCGATCATGATATCCTGAAAGAGTACAGAGGTGAAACCTGAAAAAATTCAATAGTAAATGTTAATAAGAAAAGATTTAGGCGCAATTAGTAGTCGCTTAAACATGACCGGCAATGTTGAATTGAAACAATTTTAGAACAATCAAGATGAACATTCTCCATAAACAAACCAAATTAAACACTAAAATAACAATTGTCGATGTCCTACTAAATCATTTCGCATATCAAATGGTCACAATAAATTTT
>JXCR01120327.1:0-22584 GCA_002079205.1 Phalaenopsis hybrid cultivar | reverse complement strand
ATTAGGTGGATGAGTGGCTTTACACTTAGAGACAAAATGCGGAATGAATATATTCGTGATAGGGCTGGTGTAGCTCCTGTGACAGACAAAATTAGAGAAAGTCGTCTTAGATGGTTTGGTCATATTAAACGTTGACCATTAGATGATCCGATTAGGAGAGTAGATGTTTTAAATTCGACTAGTGTTAAGAAAGGCAGAGGGAGACCTAGGAAGACTTGGGCTTATTGTATTAAAAATGATCTTAATTTACTGGAACTAAATGAAAATATGACACTAAATAGGACGCAATGGAGAAAAAGGATTCATGTAGCCGACCCCACGTAGTAGGATTAAGGCTTTGTTGTTGTTGTTGTTGTACTGAAATAAATATTTGTTTGTTCTAATTTTTTGTAATTGGTTCGCTGATTTTGGCTTTGATTCATATCAAATTTGTATTAGAGCAACGATCAATCTTCATGAATTCGCTGCATACAAAAAATCTACACGTACAAAAATTTTGCGAATAATTGCCGCCTATAGGAATTTCGTGAAGAATCGTGGCTTGAAGCACGAACCTTGAGATACTGCCAGCTTCCCAACGAGTTCGCGATAAGAGCTAACTAGGAAGCGACGACGTGCTCTGGGATCACTTATGATACAATCACGATAAGAGCTAGTTGAGAAGTGGACGATGGGATCACGACGTATAGACGATGGGATCGCGAGATTCGACCTAGCAAGGAGATCTCGACATAGAGATGATGGGATCGCAATATGTAGAGTGATGCAATCACTTGATTCGACCTAGTGAGGAAGCAAACGATGGGATCACGACGTACAATGACCGAACCGTGTGATACAGTTGCGATTCGAGCTAGCAGGGAAGTCAATGAGCGTACAAAGCCCCACATTTGTGATCGAAAATCTTCTTGGGAGTAGTGACAGCCAAAACAATAGATACTTTGGTGTAGAAATTGAAGAAAGATGTGAGCCAAATCAGATTTGAAATGGAGGAGCATTTCTATAGAGGGGTTGGTGTCATTTATAGAGGGGAGATTCACAGCCCTGGAAAAAATGATGAAAATGATTGTAGAATTTCACACACAACCGCTTCAGTCCGAAGCGGGATCAAGAGACGACGTTTAGAGCGGACGCCTGCGAAAACAATCTGAAGAAATTGTGTGGCATCAGGGAAGCGCCTCTACTTTAGGCTAAGTTGGAGCCATAGGATTGAGCTAAGGAATTGTGTGGATTCACTGCAGCTTCACTATTCTAAGCGCACCGGGAGTCGCAGAATCTAGCGAAGGCATCAAAAGGAGATTTAAGCGGAAACATTTCAAAGAAATAGGGTGACATCTAGATGATTGGAATGAATGAAAGCATGTGAGATTCAATGAAGGAGTCGGGAGCAAATTCGAGCGACAACATCTAGAGAGAATTGTGCGGCATCAGGAGGTTCNGAGTCGCAGAATCTAGCGAAGGCATCAAAAGGAGATTTAAGCGGAAACATTTCAAAGAAATAGGGTGACATCCAGATGATTGGAATGAATGAAAGCATGTGAGATTCAATGAAGGAGTCGGGAGCAAATTCAAGCGACAACATCTAGAGAGAATTGTGCGGCATCAGGAGGTTTGGAACGAGAGGTAGTGGACGAAACGGGACGTGTGATTCAGGGCGGGGGAAGATCGATTCAAAGGATTTATACTTGGAACACCAAATCGTGGTGGGTGGGACCCGATGGAGGACTTCATTTAACTGTGCTAGTACCTTTTATTTTTGCACCTTTCAGGCGGAAAGCGATTCAATAGTAATGATGGGAACATGACATGTGAAAAAGAGTAGGGGAGAGCGTAAGGGACTGCTTTGACATTGCTGNCCAAATCGTGGTGGGTGGGACCCGATGGAGGACTTCATTTAACTGTGCTAGTACCTTTTATTTTTGCACCTTCCAGGCGGAAAGCGATTCAATAGTAATGATGGTAACATGACATGTGAAAAAGAGTAGGGGAGAGCGTAAGGGACTGCTTTGACATTGCTTACTATTCAAATGGGAGAACAAGATTGGGGTGCTTCGCGGTGACTTTAGTTTGTGCAAGACTTCATTAAAGCCCAACATCATGATGAGGACAATTCATGATGCACGGCTAGGATTCTAGCTGGAGTTGCAAAGCATGTAAAAGGCACGTGATGCGAGTTCGCAGAGAGTACACCNAGTTTGTGCAAGACTTCATTAAAGCCCAACATCATGATGAGGACAATTCATGATGCACGGCTAGGATTCTAGATGGAGTTGCAAAGCATGTAAAAGGCACGTGATGCGAGTTCGCAGAGAGTACGCTNAAGGAAAGTAAAGATAGCCCACATATGCTTGCCATAGACATTTGTAAGGAATAAAAATGCATTTTTAAAATGTTCTACTAATGCTTCCACATGTCATGCTACCATTTGTGAATGTGAAGTGATTAAAAGAGCAAACATTAAAGCCAAGAAATTAATTGAATGAGGGCAAAGTAACAAGCTCTATCAAACCTCTCCATACCAAGGCTAGTTGAAACATCTCCCACCTATCTTCCTTTTCTTTTTTTTATCTCTTTTTTTTTTTAAGAAACAAAATAAATCAGCCTAATGTTNACAAGCTCTATCAAACCTCTCCATACCAAGGCTAGTTGAAACATCTCCCACCTATCTTCCTTTTCTTTTTTTATCTCTTTTTTTTTTAAGAAACAAAATAAATCAGCCTAATGTCCCAATCCAAGCAACACATCATATTTTAACATGCATAAAACCATGCCTTAAAGTTAGGAAACAGGAGAATACCACACCCGTGCAATGCACCTCATAAAGATGCAAACCCCAAATCCACCAAGTGAAACACATTAAACCCAAAGAAACTTTCACATGCTTTAAAAGAGCAAAGAAGTTTTTTTTTTAGATGTCATTGGAAACGTTGCAAATTAAAGAAAGGAAAATAAATACCTCTTAATGCCAATCTAAAGCAAAAAAAAAGTATGACAGATCCAATAAAATGTCTCCTACAGAAATCTCCCTCCNAACCCCAAATCCACCAAGTGAAACACATTAAACCCAAAGAAACTTTCACATGCTTTAAAAGAGCAAAGAAGTATTTTTTTTTTAGATGTCATTGAAAACGTTGCAAATTAAAGGAAGGAAGATAAATACCTCTTAATACCGATCTAAAGCAAAAAAAAAGTATGGCAAATCCAATAAAATGTCTCCTACAAAAATCTCCCTCACAAAAACTTCAAGAAAGTAGCAACCAACAGATCCTTTAAGCTCCCAGCACATAAAAATGCTAGCCAAGCAGAAATTTCGACAAGGCCTTTCTCCTAAAGCTTCGAGAAACAACCACCAACAAATACTCCATACTTCCAGCGCACGAAAACGTAGTTTTAAAAGGATTTTGGCAGAATTTTTTTAAAAAAAAAAAAACTTCAAACAATGAAAACATAACCTCCCCTTCACTCTCAAAATTTTCAACAACCCCTATGCCACAGAGGATGAGAAGAAAAGGTAAGAATGAAATTAGAAGAGATTTTGGCAGCACCTTCCCATTTNCAAAATTTTCAACAACCCCCAAGCCACAGAGGATGAGAAGAAAAGGTAAGAATGAAATTAGAAGAGATTTTGGCAGCACCTCCCCATTCTCAGAAATTTCGGCCAACCCTAGAACTCCTCCCCAAGTAGGGTTTTTATAGCAGAGAAAGGAGCAAAGCAGAAGAGCAGCCACCTACCAGCCTCCCTAGTAGCCGAATTAGGTAAAGGAAGAGGAGAAATGCATTTCGAGTGGAGCAAATGCGGCCTAGGGCAGAGGAAGAGCCGGCCAGGTGGAACTTCACAGTTGGAGGACCCCTCGGTCGAGAAGAGCTCGAGGAGATAAGCCACGTGCGCGAATANAAAGCAGAAGAGCAGCCACCTACCAGCCTCCCTAGTAGCCGAATTAGGTAAAGGAAGAGGAGAAATGCATTTAGAGTGGAGCAAATGCGGCCTAGGGCGGAGGAAGAGCCGGTCAGGTGGAACTTCGCAGTTGGAGGACCCCTCGGTCGAGCAGAGCTCGAGGAGACAAGCCGCGTGGGCGAATGGCAGAGGAATGTCGCGTGTGAGGGAAGAGATGCAGGAGAGGAGGCGGACGTGGCGGCCATTGCCTCGGTCTCGGATGTCGCCGATCGCGGGAGAGGAGAAACGTGCGGAAGCTAGGGCACGAGGGGGGCGAGCCAAGCTTCGATTAAATCGCGGGACGAGTCAAAAATGGAAAGTTAAGTGTGCGGGTGAGGGGAAAATAGGATTTAGGGTTTAAATTAAATCATAATTAGTGATATAATTATAAAAATACCAAATATTTTGAAAATAAAATTTAATCTGTCTCCTTTTATTCAGCGGCATAACATAACAAAATCGATGTTCCTTTTAGGTGATTTTGACGTTTCGGATGTTCCGGCGCAGTCCGATTCGCCGTTGGAAGTCGTTTTGACGAATTCATCGATTTACACATCAATTTTCTCGTGTCGAAAGTATAGCAATATGGGTGTCTCTATCAAAATTGGTATCCCGGACGCGTTGGCGCAGTCCAATTTGTCGTCGGAGGTCATCCGGAGAAGTTCGCATTTTCACCCGTTCTTCAGGCTTCATTGAAGTCCGATTTTGCGCAATTTTGTGAACTTTGTGTATTTGATGTGTGTATGTGAGGAAAAAGGTCGTGACGATGTTTTCCTAAGGCTTGAAGTCCTATTTGGAACATTCTCCTTGAATCTACGTAAAATAGCCCATAACTGTTCATAAGACGATGGTCTTGTGCCAAAGATGCTAGATATCAAAGAAATAGGAATTGGCTGGAATTTCTAGAAGGGTGAGTCTCAATTCTAGTTTTCTAAGATGGTCAATAAGAACTCCTAGAACTAGATCCTAGGCTCTAAGGAGGAGAAGAGAAGACCTCACAAAAATGAGGTCAACAGGTATAAATAGCGTCTAATATGTTTAGGATTGGATATTTGTGATTTTTGTCTTTGAATCTTAGGATTAGGTTTGGGGGGAGATCGCTTACCGCCGAATTGTAGGTGTTAAGGTTAGGTTTTGGGAGAGATCGCATACCTCTCGAGTTATAGGCGTTTATCTTTTACGTATTTGGGTTGTATTGTTTTGTGTTATTAAAATGAAATATTTGCCTGCCCTAATTTCTTGCACTTGGTTCGCTAATTCTTGCTATGATTTGTATCAAACACTCATGACAAGTTGATGATAACTTATATCTTAAGAGTTGAATAATTGGTGCAGATAGTGTACATGCAAAATTGTGGAGAAAATAAGATCCTATGATTTATTTTTTTGGTTTTTGTAAATCCTGATTATTTGCGTGGATGAATCGTATGGATTTGCCCACTTCTTAAAATTGAAGAAGCATTTGTTGAAATCCGTAAAGAAGAAAGTAGGAGATATGCTTGGAGTTACTAAAATTACTCATAACTAAAGGAGTTACTAAAAATGCTATAACTAAAGAATTTAGTCTTACCATTAGAAATTTTGAGAAGAAATACAATGAGATGACCAGAGCATGCNTTACCTTAATTGAAAAATCCAGACAAATGGTTTTATAAAACACGTGTTCTTTATAATCTTGTACTGTTTGAGCATGCTGCATTTTCCCAGAATAAAAAATTTGATTGAAATAAATTTGATCCTAAAGCCTTCAAGTGTATTTTTAGTGCGTATGTGAATTCAATAGGGATATAAATATTATTCCATCGAGAAGAAAAATTTATATCGGTCCACTTCTTTGATAATCAATCATTCTTTAAGAAAAAAGTCCCTTCNTAGAGCTAGATCCTAAGACCCTAAGGAAAAAGAAATGACCTCAAAAAGGAGGTCAAAAGAGGTCAAAATGTTTTTTTTTTCCCGGGGGGGGGGGGAGTTTTGTTACAAGAGCGCATAGCTTAAGGGCAAATTCACCTTCTGTAAGCCTAAAGCCAATTTAGTCTTTTATTATTTTTGTTGTTGGGTATAAATAGATTTGTAAGCCTAGGATTAGGTTTTATGCAGGAGATTGAGTTGTGAGTCTTAGGTCTAGGGTTTGAGAGAGATTTTGAAACTCTCGAATTGGGAGGGATCACCTACCTCTCGAATTATATGTGTTTATTTTTTGTATTTGTGTGAATTGTTTGGATCATTGCAATAAAACTTTATGTTTGTCCTAATTTCTATAAAAATTTGTTGAAATTCTAGGTCGAATTGCAGGTGCTTATCATTTATATAATTTCTGGCTTTTATTACGTGTGTTATAGCACTGCTAAAAAAATTTAAATAAAGCAAATAAGGCGAGACATACACAAATATTGCTTAAATGCCTTCCAAATTTTAATTATTTTGCTCCATCTCCTAATAATCTCTAAAACTTCATCCATCAAACAGAATGTTTCTTCTTCGAAACCTCAGCTACTATTTTCATTATCAATTCTTTTAACCCTTCAGATTGAGGAGAAAGGGGAAAACACTTAATTGTTTCATTTATGGGGATGTTTCATCATAAAAACCTTCATTAATAAATAGGTATCCATTGTTTACACATTGAAGACTGGGGAGCTCAGCCTAGATTCTGAATGGTGATATGTGCAAAAAAAAAAAAAAGAAAAAAAAAAGAGCCTACTATAGTGATCACTCTCTTGTAATTAAACCACTCACCAAATTATAATCAAATAATGTGATCTAAAAAGAATCAGGTAAGAACCTCCAGAGGAATCAGCTTACAACGGCATACAATCCAAAACACTTTTTAGTTTGGTAAGAATTTGTTAAAGGAACCTAGGACTCAATATAAGAAGCCAGCATAAATCAGTCAAATCACATATCACAATTCAATAGTTGAAATCAGGCAACAGAAAAAAATTCCTCTTCAGAACATGTACATGCCGCAGGATGACCAGGGGTTTAACGCTATTAATGCAACTAATATTATTTTGTTTTAGTATAACCTTTATGCAAAAAAATTACATAAATAGCATATAATTCTAATATATTTACACATCAAATAGTTAAATTTACTTATATAACACATTAATCTTTAATATCACATCAGTACCACTAATATATTTTTTTTATGTGAAATAGATAATGTCAAGTATATATTTTGATGAGACTTTAACATAAAAGTGTTGTATAAGTATATATCAAAGTGTAGATATTAGATAATACAAAAATATTGTGTGGTAAGTATATAAATCCACTAAGCCAAAAAATTTTGAGGATTTGCAAGAATAAACATCTAACAACTTTCTTTGAATGAAAATAGGCAAAAGTATTAAACCCACTTCATAATGTAATAGTCATAAATATTGAATAATTTCACTAAGAAATTGGAAAAAAATATATTAAGATAATTTCTACGAAATTATATTCCTAACATCATTTCTTGATCTAAATTAAGAGCACTAAACTAAAAAAATATACAAAAGAAATAGACTAGAAAAATAACTTTCAAAATAAAGAAAAATCAAGTCACACCTATGCTAAAGGATACGGACATAGATACGGACACGGGACACGTCTATTATTGAAAATATAGGACATGGACACATATCAGACATGTCATTATAATAAAAAATTTTAAAACATATATAAAAATTAAATAAATAAAATATAAAGAATAATACAAAAGAGAAAATAAGAAATTTAATAACACCAACTTTTAAAAGCTAAAAACTCATTTGACATATCTTTTATTGCTTGCTTTAGTTGATATAATTTTATACACTTTATTTTTTTATTTAGAAAAAAAAAATTTGTATTTAAAAATAATCAAAATGTATAAAAGTAAGCATATATTATTTTGTATTATATCAAGATTTAAGTCTTCATAATCAATTATTCATTAAAAGAAATAAAATGATCATTTGCTTCTTTGGCACGGAATTCTTATGTATGTACATATCTAGCACCTAAATTTGATATTTCAATTTATGCCGCGTAATTCTTTCATATCACATCTAATATACCACTATTTTAATTTTAAAAAGTGAAACAAGTATTTTCATATATATGTAAGGCAACATACATGTACAAATTGAAATATAGATGTTAAATATGTAAATACATAAAACTGACTGATATGTAATTAAATCATTCTTAAATTTTATATATAAATATTTTTTTCTTAAATTATAGCCACTAAAATATTTTTCATAATTTTTTATTTCATTAATTTAGGACACACGTGTCCTATGTGTGTCATGTGTGTGTCTTGTTTTTTTTTAATAATATTTAAATCAGACNCATAATTTTTTATTTCATTAATTTAGGACACACGTGTCCTATGTGTGTCATGTGTGTGTCTTGTTTTTTTTTTTTAATAATATTTAAATCAGATNAATGTGTTTGCTTGGATTGTTAAATAACTAAGGGCCTCTTTGGTTTGTTGGAAATGTAATGCAATATAAAAATACGTGGTGTAAACTAATGTATTATATATAAAAAATTTTTGGAGTTGTTTAGCTCGTGAAAAATAAATGTAGGATTTTATGTTGTCATGTTTAGGTTGAAGAAAAACAGAATCTATGTGAAATATTTGTGGCCAATGATTGATCTTACCAGCAGTTGGTAGGGGGTGGGCGTCGGCCTCACTTTGTAACAAGGTTTTAAAAATCAGGTCGGATATTAAACCGGTAAAGGAAGAGCTTCAAAATTCAAAGGTTGAACTGGGGGTAGGGGTGTAACGAACCTCACACGAATGAACAGATCTCGTGCTCATGTTCGTGTTCGGTTTGTTTGAAATTAAGTGTGTTTGAAATAGGCTCGTGTTTGAAATTGTTCATGAAGTTACTATTCGTGTTCGGTTCTATTTGTTTGAAATTAATTTTAAATGTTTTGAAGTGTTCGAATTGTTGAAATTGTCTGAATTGTTTGATTTGTTTGAAAGCTTTCAAATTTATTTTGTATTGTTTGAATTGTTTGAATTGCTAAAATGATAATATATTTATTTATTAATTCACAAATTATCAAAAAATAAATAAATAGCATCCCTCGATTAAAAAAATTATTATTTCTTCAACTCTATTATTAGAAATTATTAAAAATAGGTTACAAATGAAATATACACTTAAATTTTCAAACTCAAATTCTTAAAAAACTATAAATCATTATTATAAAACAATTAAGTAATAAATCATTCCTATATTAATTATATAAAGTATAATACAAGCAAAATATTAGATGAAGCGTCAAAAATTCAAAATTGGAGAAACAGCGGGCGCGAGTGGCGTAAAAATGGAACGGAAAGCGGTCTCGATTCTTCGGTTCGGTGGTTGAACTGGCGGTTTGATTGTTTTTTGAATGGTTTGATGTTGGATATGAATTTTAGCCAAACCGGAACCGGCCCTGGACTTGGTTCACGGTCAAACCGGTTGAACTGGCTTGTCCGGTCCNTTGGATATGAATTTTAGCCAAACCGGAACCGGCCCTGGACCTGGTTCACGGTCAAACCGGTTGAACTGGCTTGTCCGGTCCTGTTTTTATAACTTTGCTTTGTAATGTGTATCAAATTTACCAAATATGCGAATTTAGGGTATGCTGGAAATAAATTAAACATTGATTCGTACTGCTTTGCTTACATTACATTCCTTTCTTCTCGAACCCAACACTAAAATATTCAAAACCTTTGCATTTATAATGCAATACCACTTTTTTACTTCAAATCAAGCAGCCCCTTAAAGAAAGTCTCAAAAGTGTGTTTTCTTATAACCTAGAGAAGTAATGAATAAAATATTGCGGCAGAGAATAGTGTTGAAATTCAACTCAGACCCTTGGCATATGGAATTAGTAAAAATAATTTGGATCACGCTTCTCTTTGAAGAAGTTTAGCTAATTATCAAATGATAATAAGATTTCTATTACTATAACACAGTCATGCCTATCTTGTTTAGATCAAACATGTGGAGATAGATTGACACTTCTTTAAAGGAAAAAATTCATAATGAAGATTTATGTGTTTCATATATTTCTTTGATCAATCTACTAACTGTCGGACCAAAGGATTTGCTCGACTCCTTTTTGAAAAGTTTTTTGACAAACTTGGTTTGTTGGATATTTACATACCAGCTTGAGGGAAAATGGTAATATTTAGTGGTTTTTCCGTCTACCTGAATGGTTGGCGACGTACAACATTTAATATGTTGCAAATGGCAGCATTTTTTGACAGCCACTCCCGTCAACTTTTAATGATAAGTGAGCACACAGATTGTTGAGGTTGAGGCTATGGTTCTGAAAGTCAGTAAGAATTCAGTTGTCTAGGAAATAATTTTTGGGATCCTGACTATTATATTTAGTAATTTTTATACAAAAATTCATATTTCTTCCATGTTTTTCTCCCTTGTAAACCTCTCTATATTAAGCCTGTTCACAGCTTTCGAAGAGCGTGGAATATTCTACTTTTCTTCCTTCCTACTACTCTTTTACTTCATTCGTTGTATAAATTATTTTTATTTAAGATAAAGGATAATTGGTGTTTATCTTAAGACCATGAAGTTTGAATTTTATGCTTATCCTGGAAACACTATTGAGGTAAATCCAATGCATTACTCATTATTGCTAGATCTCTTTATTATATTAAGCTTATTATAATCATTATATTAATAAGATGATTCACTTTGTTTCAGTTATTATAATTATTCTTATATTGGCACTTTGTCGCAGTTTTTCATTTTCTCTCTGTTGAATTTGTAGGTGTGGCCCATGCAAGGTGATCGCTCCAAAGTTTAAAGAATTATCAGAGAAGCACCTTGATGTGGTCTTTCTCAAGCTTGACTGCAATCAAGACAATAGAGTACACTATTTTGCTCGCTCTCCCCATCTCTCACTAACATACATATCACTCAATTCCTAGCTATCTACATATCTAAACACCTAAAACTTTTTTTTTCCACATTTAAACTACCTAAATCTTTCATATCACGTAAAAAATACCACCATTTGAAATATATCTTTTGTATGCATAGGTAAGATGTTTTGCATGTAAAAATTGAAGTCTAGGTGGTAGATATGCAAATACATAGGAGTTGAGTGGCATGTATGTAAATCTTCCTATACTGTATTTATACCTTTATTATGATATATATATATTTAAAATAAGTTTCATGCAGCCCTTGGCTAAAGAGCTGGGAATAAAAGTTGTTCCCACCTTCAAGATTCTCAAACAGAGCAAGGTTGTGAAGGAAGTAACAGGAGCAAAACTAGATGATTTAGTCCTTGCTATTGAAACAGCAAAATGTACCCAATAATAGCTCACCCAATGATCTCAGGCAGAGTATAGACTATTGTGGCTTTGAGATCTCTCAGGAAATAGTTGAACTTTACATGCTACCTTCCTCTTTGTTGTTTTGAAGGAAAATGATGTAGCTGTTCCTATGTGTAATGTAAAATACCTTTTTTTTCTTTTAATATTATTACATTTGAAGTATTAAATATGTTCGGTCCGGGTAGCCTCAAAACTCATTTTAGGATTGAACCAATTAAAAATAGTGTTAATCATCGGTTGAATTGGCAAATCGGTCTCAAAGGTATGGAACCAGTGGATTCAAAATACCTATTTAATTATTTTCAATTTTCAATTTTCAATTAAATTATTAAAAATTATAATTATATTTATAAATATAAATTTAATCAAACAAGCTCATTACATGTAGACCATTTAGGTGACTTGGAAACTTAAGAGTTAGACGTTTTTTTTTTTCTTTTTATATAAATAATGAAATGTTNTCTTTGTTGTTTTGAAGGAAAATGATGTAGCTGTGCCTATGTCAGGCAATGTAATGTAAAATACCTTTTTTTCTTTTATTACATTTGAAGTATATTTTATATTTGGGTGCATTTATAATGCATACTACATAATTCATATTTATTTACATATTAATATCTCAACTTTTATATACNTCTTTGTTGTTTTGAAGGAAAATGATGTAGCTGTGCCTATGTCAGGCAATGTAATGTAAAATACCTTTTTTTTCTTTTATTACATTTGAAGTATATTTTATATTTGGGTGCATTTATAATACATACTACATAATTCATATTTATTTACATATTAATATCTCAACTTTTATATATTCATGCACAACACCTCAACCTTTAATATTAAATAAAAAAAATATATTATTATTATTTATTAAAGATAGAGAATACATCACCACGATGCCTTAAAAATTGGATGAGGCCGATTGATTTGATTGTGATCCAAGCATACTATCGGTCCGGGTAGCCTCAAAAATCATTTTAGGATTGAACCAATTAAAAATAGTGTTAATCATCGGTTGAATTGGCAAATCGGTCTCCAAAATATAGAACCAGCAGATTCAAAATACCTATTTAATTATTTTCAATTTTCAATTAAATTATTAAAAAATATAAATATATTAATAAAAATAAATTTAATCAAACAAACTCATTACATGTAGACCATTTAGGTGACTTGGAAACTTTAAGAATTAGACGTTTTTTTTTTCTTTTTATGTAAATAATGAAATGTTATGTTTACCCCACGTAGTGGCATTAAGGCTTTGTTGTTGTTGTTGTTGTTGTTGTANAATTAAATTATTAAAAAATATAAATATATTAATAAAAATAAATTTAATCAAACAAACTCATTACATGTAGACAATTTAGGTGACTTGGAAACTTAAGAATTAGCGGTTTTTTTTCTATGTAAATAATGAAATGTTAAGTTTACACCACGTAGTGGGATTAAGGCTTTGTTGTTGTTGTTGTTGTGACGAAATGTTAAAGTTTTATTTATGATATGAGACTAAAAATTTATGAGTGGTGAAATATGAGTTGGAATTTAGAAATATTAAGTGGGTTGCATGATGTAATATTATTATAATAAAGTTCTAGCACTCAAACTTTTTATTCTTATTAATTCTTATTAATTTTTTATTCATTTAATTTATATTGCTACAATAATTTATTTTATATTTATAGATCTATTTTATTAATTTTCAAATATATTTANAAACTTTTTATTCTTATTAATTCTTATTAATTTTTTATTCATTTAATTTATATTGCTACAATAATTTATTTTGTATTTATAGATCTATTTTATTAATTTTCAAATATATTTAATATATATATATATATATAAATATATAATTATTTATTTGTAATACATATATAATTATATTTTGATCAGCAATTTATATATGTATATAGAATATAAAGAAAATGGTAGACGAAATTGAAAATTAACTAAAATATAATAAAATTAAAAATTGATTTTTTTTTTAAAATAAATAATATTAAAGGAAAAATATTAGGGAATACAATTTGTAAAATTAAAAAAATTCTTNGAATATAAAGAAAATGGTAGACGAAATTGAAAATTAACTAAAATATAATAAAATTAAAAATTGATTTTTTTTAAAAAAATAAATAATATTAAAGGAAAAATATTAGGGAATACAATTTGTAAAATGAAAAAAATTCTCTTAATTTAGCTGCTATGAACAAATATTTTGAATTGTGTATGATGTTTCTTCGTGATATCGAAATCATCAATGATTGTTTTTATATCTAAACTCATTAAAATAATTTTTTCAATATATGTTATTAGTGAGCTCGCAAGAAAATTATTTTTCATTTTTATTCATAATTTTTTTTTGATAATCTTAATAAATGAAAATGTGTGTTTCTATCCAAACAAACATTATCAAAATCAATCTAATTAAACGATCAANCATTAAAATAATTTTTTCAATATATGTTATTAGTGAGCTCGCAAGAAAATTATTTTTCATTTTTATTCATAACTTTTTTTTGATAATCTTAATAAATGAAAACGCGTGTTGCTATCGAAACAAACATTATCAAAATCAATCTAATTAAACGATCAATAAAATGATATATGAATGATTTTATTATATTTGCCAGCATTTGACATAAATTAGAAGTTTTTGAAATTTTAAAAAAAGTATTATTATGATGAGCTTCAATTTTTATATATGGCATACATTATCATACATCTTTTTGGAAAACTTGAACCAGTATAACCACAAATACAAGGTATTGAATCCATGACTATTTGATTGAAAGACTAAGCTCTCAACCCTTCGGCTCGAGTGACTTCAATCATAAAAAAAATTTGGAGGATATAGCAACAACAAACCTTTATCCCACTAAGTGGTGTTGGCTATGCGAATCCTTTTTCTCCATCAAGTCCTATTAAGCGTTATATTTTCATTTTATTATAATAGATTAATATTATTTTTTATACAATATGCCCCGGTCTTTTCAAGTCTACCTCTATCTTTTTTAACATAAGTTGAAGTTAAAACATCTGTTCTTCAGAGCGGATCATTAGATGGTCAACGTTTAATATGATCAAACCATCTAAGACAACTCTCTCTAATCATTTCTACAGCTGGAGCTACGCTTTCACAAATAGATTCGTTTCACAATTTTGCCTCTAAGTGGTAAGCCACTCATCCACCTAAGCATTCTCATCCCAACAACATTTAACTTTGTTTTATGCTTCAATTTTGAAGGCCAACATTAACATTCTGCACCACAAAGCATTGCAAGTCTCGCCACTTGTCCCCCGATGCGAAAAATGTAGAGTAGAGTTAGATAGTCGACAACCAACACAAAATTTTTGTCAAAAAAATTATGACATAATCCTTTAAAATAATGTGTAAATATATTAAAAAAAAATTGGAGGGAGGACTTGATTTTCTCAATTTTCAGACCCAACTGGATCCTGGCAGCTTCTCAACTGCTCTTCCTCTCATCATCTTCCTCACTCTATCAGCCTCACTCCAAAGTCCTTTCTCAGCATATATACTCGATAGCAGAATATAATTTCCAGTATTCTGCGGCTCCATCACAAAGAGGTCCCCAGCAACAATCTTCCCCATCTCCACATCACCATAACTCCTACAGGCCGCAAGCATTGCTCCAAGAGCTCCCACATGACTTCCCACCAACTCCCGCATTCTGCTGATCATCTCATAAGCCTCCCCGAGCCTCCCTGCACGGCCCAGCATATCAACCACGCACGCATAATGATCCGAACATGGCATAATCCCATACTCCTCCACCATACTCCGCCAATACCTCAATCCATCCTCCACCAGCCCAGAATGCCCGCAAGCACACAGCACTCCCACGAATGTGATCGGATCCGGCCTTATTCCCTCCCCTCGCATTCTCTCAAACAGCTTCAGAGCTTCCCCGCCATGGCCGTTCGACGCGAGCCCATTGATCAGAGCGGTGTAGGAGTGAGCATCTGGCGATGGGATTTCGTCAAATAAGCCAAGAGCTCTCTCTACTTCGCCGCACTTGGCGTACATGTCGATGAGTGCGGTGAGCAGCCGAACGTTCTTTTGGATGTGTTTCTGATGGATATAAGCCCCAACCCAGCGGCCCAGCTCTGCGCTCCCGAGCTGGCTAATGGCGGATACCACGCAGGTCATGGTGGCGGAATCTGGCTCCACGCCGCACCTCTGCATGTCGTTGAATAATGCTAAAGCTTCCTTCGGCCGCCTGCCCTGCATGTAGCCTGAGATCATCACAGTCCATGAGACCAAGTTCTGTTGCGGCATTTGATCAAACAGCGCCCGCGCAGCATCTACCAATCCTTTTTTACAGTATCCCACTATCATCACACTCCAGGAAACCAAATTACGGCAGGGGATGGCGTTAAAAACCGTTCTTGCGGCGGCGAGGTTCCCTGCATTCACGTAGCCGACGATCATCGCGTTCCAGGAGATGATGTTCTTGTCAGGCATTTGATCGAACAACTTCCTGGCGGATAGCATGTCTTCGCCAACACGAGCGTGGGCGCCCAGAAGTGCGTTGTGGGAGACGAGATCTGTAACGGGCATTTCATCGAAGAAGCGGCCGGCGAGGGGGAGCTGGTCGCACTTACCGTACATGTCGATGAGAGCATTGGCGACAGGGAGGTGGCGGGCGAAGCCGGCGCGGAGGAGGCGGGAATGGATCTCGGCGCCGGCAGGGAGATCGCCCATGGCTGCGCAGGAGTTGAGGACGAAGGGGAAGGTGAAGTTGTCCGGGGAGATGGCGAGGGAGGGCATGCGGGCGTAGAGGCGGAGGGTGAGGCCAGACTTTGAGAGAGCGCGGATGGCGCGATTGAAGAGATGGAGGGAGGCCTTTGGGGCAGAAATGGCGACGGAGAAAGCGGAGAAAGGGGAGGAAAGAGAGGCGTAGTGGGAGAGGAGGAGGGAGGCAAGGGAGTGGTCGGCGTGGAAGAGGAGGTTGCGGCGGAGGAGATGGGCATGAGTTTTCTTCAGCTGAGATAGGGAGGAGATCGTCTGGTTCAAGAGTTTCGCGGAGCTGTTGGGTTTGATAATGGAGGAAAAGCGCCTATTTTTCTTTTGGTTCGAGTTCTGGTTGTGTTTCTGAGGAGAGATGGGAGCTTCAGATGCCGCCTGCGACTGAGACGCGGCGGTGACGGTCGGTGACGCCACTTCGGCGATGTTCGAAGGGCTAGTGCTGCCGAGTGGTCGAGTGAGTAGCTCTGATAATTAACTCGGAAATTTATTTACTGGATTCAACAACACAAATTTTATTCAATATAACATATATTTGTGTATTTATATCTAATTAGTAATTAAAAAAGATTGAACCTTAAATCCACATTTGATCTTATATTAATTAAGAAGGCTAGAATACTCTTATTGCCTCGCCCAAGGCTTCATCCTCCATTAATTTTTTGTACATCAAGGAATATGTCTGTATGAATCGCGAGAAGATACGCTGGACCATATGAAGAAGATGTGTGTAAAAATATTCAACATTATATCTATCAGCCTCTTAGGCCAACCAAACGAAGGACTGATCGACCCAACAAACTTACCGTGACCGCGTCGACACCTAAGCAATCAACATCTATCATTATAAAGATCAGCGGTTGCTCGAAGAGAAGTCATTCAATATAGACACATAAATCGAAGGTGGGTTGGCTATCAGATTACGGTGTTACATAATCTGCTTGATAGAATAATCCTACCCAAGGGCAATATGTCTTCACAATTTGTTCTCTCGTAAAAGGCGATCGAGGATCATTCAGTCAACCTAATGACTATGGGCCGACCAAATGGATATCATGTGACCAAGCTAGACAATCATGAATACAAAACTACATCTAGCGTAGTCACATATATAAAACGATGTCAACAGCGGTTACAGGGTCAAAACATGTATTATTCAGTTACAAATATGTAAATGTGTAATAGCTTATAATTTATGGTAACACCCCCATTAAACGGGGGTCAATCATATAATTTGTAATACCTCATCTATGATTTATAAATATGAGGGTCATTTTTGCTAAGGAGTCGATTCCACAAGTTTCTAAAAAGACCGAGTATTACTTGCGTCTTATTTCTTTTTCCTGTCATCCAACTGATACTCTATTACTTGGGCGTGATTCACATGACAATTTAGAATCCAACATCTTAAAAGGTGTAGTGAGTGTGGAATCATTCCTTCAATTACCCCAAAATCGACCCAACTCCAAATCTCACCAAATCAAGCCATGTGACCAATTCAATTTCCCCGAATTTACTTCCTAAAGGCATTCCCCTAAACCAATTGGACCCTTTAATTTATTTCTAAACCAAGCCTAAGTCAAGCCCAAGATCATCTGTCAGCCCAAACCCTAATTTCAAGCCTAAAATCCAAATTAGCTTAAGACTTTTTCATTAACGAAGCTTAACCATCTCTATCATTCGTAAGCCCCCTAGGATGCTAATCAAATCACCCAAGGACAAAATCTTGAGCCATGGATTAAGGGTCCCCCAAATCATTGAGCCTTCCATCCTAATTTGGCTAAGCTCTCTACCTCATACCATCAGTCATCAAACCTCCAAACTAATCACCATTAAACCTTCCATGATCCTCCTTGACAATGCTAGCCTCCTCCCCTGGCTTGGTCGGCCGCCCTACTTTCCAGAAAACCCAAAACCGAGGGGAGCCACCTTGGTTTAAACCTCAAATCCCACCCATCCAATGTGGCTCATGCCAATTGGATGGTTGTGTCGTTTAAAACTCCACCTAAGCATCCTTTTCCACCCCCTGGCTTGGCCAATTGAGCCCTAATTTCATGGCTATAAATTGAACCCCTCTCACAACCATTATAAGAGTGCTGCCAGTTCTATGGGGAGAACCTGCCAAATTGCTCTCAAAGCTTCCTCCAGTCTTCCTAAGCTCAATCCCACCATTTTTAGTCACTCAAAGCCCTTGCCCAAGCTCAATTTAATCACCCAAAACCAGGACCTTTCATGGCCATCCCACCAAACTCCACCAAATTAACAACTGATCAGCTCAAAAGCTTCCCCAGAGCAAAAGAGGAAGTTTCCCCCGAAAACCCCCCTCTCCTAAGCACTCTAACCCACTCCTAGACCAAGCCTATGTCACCTGTTGATCGAACTCCTATACAAACTCAACCTCAACTCAAAGCAAATCTTGGAGGACATTCGTGGACTCAAAGCGAAGCTCAGGAACAAACCCAATTGATGCCTCACCTCTTGGGCAAATTTATAATCTAAAATCCATAAAATCTTGCTCGGTTTCACCAATTGTGAATTAAAATTTCATTTCATATGCATTTAACCATATGGATGTGTTTCACGTCAATCACACCTTCTAGGATGTTGAATCCCGAATTTCCTTTAGACTCATATAGTGTGGGTAAGACCCATAGAAAAAGTAGAAGGAAATGGAATGAACACTCTTTTTGGAGAGAAAAGAGAGGGAAAGAGTAATCCCTTAAAGGTAGGAGACCATCTCTATTTATAGGGTGCAAGATTGCTTCTCTCTCTTGTTGGATTACATTTAGATAATTTTAAATTATTTTAGTATAGTATGAAATCTATTTAAGGAATATATTGACGTCAGACTGTCGTGAAAAAATATAAATCAAACAACCTACAACTCAACAATTGGGACATGACACCTGATACTCAATAGATAAACTTAAAAGCCGATACTCGACATGTCACTCGCAAGTGGTACATGACAAGTGTTGCATGACAGATCAACACGATAGTTATGTTTTTGAAAATTAATGGGTTACCTATGCCCATTCGGCCAGCTAATTTTGTCTTCAGGCCAATGACGTCTATTTATTTGTATACAATACTCATTTTATTTATCTTTAAAATTATTCTTAATTTTCAGTCTAATAGATTTGTATTACTTTGTTAAATTAAAATCATATTTTATTTGTATTCATTATGTTCAAAATTATTTGAAATATTAATTTTTAATTTCAAAATTTGCTAAATACTAATAGCTATTATTTTAAAGTTCTTACTACTCACAGCTTGCATAATTTAATGGTTTAATAAATAAATAAAATTGAGTATAATAGCAATAGCTTTTTTCACTTTTTAAATCTCTAATTTTGAAGCCTCATTTAAAAAAGTTATTTCTATTATGCTTTAACAGACTATAATATTTCTAACTTTGATTTTTGAATTTTGTTTCACTATTTGGAATGAAGCAATTATTACAAAAGGTTTTAATATGGTTAAATGGTTGTACTGAAATTTATATATGGATGAGTTTGGAAAAGCTTCGGAAATTTTTTTTGTTGGAAAGGCGTAACAACCCTAACTCTCATCCATCAGGATATTGTCAACCTTGGCCTAATAATCTCATGATTTGTCTGAATATTGTAACTTCCTAAAAGGCACGAGCCCACTTTAGATTTTGGAATGAAACTCCAACCCTTATACCCAAAAGGTGATTCAATATTTAAGATTTCAACTTGATTCAATTAAGGGGTTTAAAGACCTCCCCCACATTTAAGTAATTGACATTCTCCTCAGCTCTCTTAACCCAAAATCATCTATGAGGTAGATATTCCTATCTGCAGACTGGTGTGATATTCTGATATCATTTGTGATAATATGAAATCTCACACATTGAGATATTGTTGGTTTTGGTCTAATGACCTCATAATTTTGTCCATGAAGTCACTCATTTCAAGAGTGTTCTCCCAAGAGCACATTTGACTTCAAAGTTTTTTTTATCAAATTTTAACTGTTACACCAAAAAATATCTCGATGTTTAAGCTCTTATCTTCCTTTTACTTACTTGAGGGATTTCAAAGATAATACATGTAGAAATAAGAAGAATTATATATATAATTTTAACATGTATAATCGCGACGTGGTTTTAAGGATGAAAGAGAAGCATCAGCTACGTGCATGAATCCCCGCACATGCATTTGAATTATTGAATTAGTGTAGGATTCATGCATCTACGTGGCATTCTTTTACTTGGAAGTTGAGCCACACAAATCTATTATTAGTCTATCAATTATGGAGTACTAATGTTCATGCATTTTAATGTTCAATTTATGTGTAAGTTGGCTTGATGTTAAAATTATAGAATAGGAAGTCACATCTTATTTATCCTGCAATTTAGTTCCTAGCATCGCATGTATATAACAATTTAAGAACATTTACATACATGCCCCTCTAAACTTCAATTTTTACAAGTATACCACCTAACCTTTGCATGCATGAAAAGATAAATTTCAAAAGTTAAAATATATAGTGTTATTTTTATATTAGGTGTTAGAAATGTAAATGCATAGGATTTGTGTGGTATGTATCTAAACATTAAATCTCTGCTATATTTTTAAAGTTATATATATATATATATATATATACTATAAAAAATTATATAATACTAAAATATATTATCAAATGAGAAATAATAATCTTTGTTAAGAAACTCATATTTTATGTGCGTAAATACAATTTGAAGTGCTAAATAAAAAATAAAATAAGTTATTTAGAAAAAAAAACATTTGATTTCAATATATAAAATTTTATTTTATTACAAAAAAAAAACCATCGAAGGATTACAACGCAGTAACAAATTTATTTTATTTATTAATTTTATTGAACATAAGATCAAATATTTTTTAAGAGAGACATGAATTGAATATATGAAGATGTAACTTATTAAAATCAATAATTTAGGATCTTCTTGGGATAATTTTCTGTCAGCTTTGTATTTCATACTGTCACCAAAGCTTCGTTTATGGAAATATTTTCGCATTACTTTCTAGAAATTTTTGTGATAGGAAACTCTTTTTTCACCCTCACATCTTAAAGTGGGCTGACGGGAATTAAGAAAGTTGTTGTCTAATTTTCTTAGGAAAATATATATTAATAATTCTCATCCTAACTTTCTATAAAATTGTTTTTTCCACCGGAATTTATAATCATTTCTAAAAAAGTTGCGGCCGCCACAAGCCTTTAATAGGAGCTCTTTTTCGGTCAGGAGACCTGACAGTTCGCAAGGTACACTGGCCAATAAAATTTTGCCACGTAGAAAATGTGGGACCCTCTTGTCCACGTAATTTAAAAAAAAAGAAAAAAATTCGCTGAGGCCGACCCGGCCCGATGTACGAGCCCGCGTCTATTCGAGTACCGCGCTTTTTAGAATGTCGAGGAAGACGATTCAAAAATACTCTTCGGTGGTTTTTCTTCTTCGTTTTCGCCGCTCGCTCTGCTAGGGTTTCACATTTCCCTCGTTCGCTAGCTTGGAAGCCGTGAGACGATGGCGTTTGATGATCCGGAGTATGCGCAGACCGAAGAGACCTCAAAAATAGTATCAGAAGAGGTTGATAAGATAGAGGTTGAGCATCCATTGAAGTCAAAGAAGCAGAGGAAGAAGAAGGAGGAGAAGAGGATGAAAGAGGGCATTGAAGAGGAAAACTTGTCCTGGTAATTGCCATCGTTTTATTTTCAAGTTATTTATAGGTTATTAGTTTGATTATTATTGGATTATTCTTGAGTTACTCCGAAACTTAGTTCTTATTGGCAGCTATTCCATGTTATTCTTGTGTTATTTTTAAATTATTTGTAGGTTATTTATAAGTTAGGCGTATCTTATTCGCTGGTTAAACCTGAGTTATTTTTAGGTTATTTTTCATGTTATTTGTAGGTTATTTATAGGTTATTTGTAGGTTATTTATCAGGTTATTCGTAGGTTATTCATAGGTTATTGTTGGGTTATTTTTAAGTTAACTCGTGAGTTATTTTTAGTTTATTCTCAGGTTATTTCTGGGTTATTTATAGTGTATTGTTCTGTTAATTTTGAAGTAATGCGTATGTTATTTTTAAGTTATTTGCAGGTTTATGAGCAGGTTATTTTTGGGTTATTCCTAGGGTATTTTTAGGTTATGTCAGGTTATTCGTAGGTTATTTGTAAGTTATTTTTAGTGTATTGTTTTGTTAATGCTGAAGTAATGCGTAGGTTTTTTTTTAAGTTATGAGTAGGTTATTGCTAGGTTATTCCTGAGGATATTTTAAAGTTATTTTTAGGTTATTCCTAGGTTATTCCTGGGTTATTTTTAATNGTAGGCATCTTTGCCGAACCTCGTTAAATCTCTGTGTTCTTCTGGATTTGTGTCGATTACTGTTTTTTCTTCTCCCTAATTTTCTCAACAAGTGGTATCAGAGACAAGGTTCGAGGGGAAGAAATTTTTCATCCGCGCAAGAAGAAGTTCGGCGGCGAGGTTTTACGAATCAGAGCAGTGGATCGCGGCGTTCTGCGTAAGGAACGAGTTCGCA
>JXCR01120324.1:5476-17495 GCA_002079205.1 Phalaenopsis hybrid cultivar | reverse complement strand
CACTACCCCTTCAACACGTGTTTTGTTCTCCAATAATTATGACAATTTTGAGTTCTCATTTATTCTTGAAGAGTAGTGGAAATATCGTTCTTCCATCATATTTAGTATTTCTCATCTTCAAGAGTTTCCTACAAAATAAATGCAAATTAAACTAGGAAAACTTCTCAAATAAATCTCTAAATTTAAATCATTTGTTAGCCAAATTAATCCAGTATCTCCATAACTCTCTTAGGGTCTGTTTGGGGCAGCTGCAGCCTATTGCTGCACAACAGCTGCCACAGGAAGCTGTTGCGCAGAAGTTGTGGCGGACAAGCTGCATGACTTTATTTTTTGTAGTTTGAAAACAACTGTGCGATAGCTGTTTTTAAACAAATGACCATTTTATCTCTTATAATAATGTTGTTTGTAGCAAAATTGTCATAACAATACTTGATACTTGAAAAACAAAAATTCACTTCAGAACAACACAAAAAATAAGATATACATCTCACTTAATAGTGAGTATCATGATTATTAAAAAAAGGAAAAATTATTACAATAACATTTAATAATATGATAATATTATTTTTAAAATACAGACGACATATGTTCGAGCTACGCCGTCCTCCACGGATACTATCCATTCCCGATCACTTTCGGCGGTGAAATCTGTCAGACTGTATGCCCACCGGAAAAAAGTCACATTTATCTGTAATTCTCCGTCGGGCACTTGTAGAACTGTCACCCATAGTTATGTGACTGACGTGACATCAGCAGGGAAGTCAGAAGTTTACAATTACACAACAATCCTCACGAAGTCCGAGAAATCCGAGAGCTTATCTTTCCTGAATACTTTAAAAGACAATCCAAGTAAAAATCGATAAAAGAAGTAATTAATTACAATTTGTGCAGACGTGAGGTCTCAGAGAATTCAGTATGCCAACTAACGAATTTATCACCAGAAGAATACAATAAACCTTATAAAAAAGGTTTTTGGTTGTTTTTAACCCACATAATACCTAGCTCGTACATGTCATATATGCATATCACCAAATAAACCATCCAGAAGAACCTCAAAATCTGCAGCACCAAAAAAAAGAGAGAAACTCAGTTGTCTTCATTAGGATTTCACATGTGACACCAATCAACGGCGACTAATAGGTCATCCAGTAGAACTCATAAGGTCAAACTTCTCATCATGGACCTCTTAAATCCAATAACAAAAAAATAAATAAAATGTAAATGGAAAAAAAAAATTTACAAATAGAGTAAAAAGCCCATACAATCAATATCAAATAAAGAAGGAAATAAGCATGAACTGAATAAAATACAAATAATATTGAATAAAATACAAATAATAATATAATGAATGCTCCAATCACCATCTTACTATTGCATCCGTAATTTGTTCCCTCAATTCAAACATCTCGTTTGCACTTTCTCTGTCTTTGGTACAGCTAGAGGAATCATCATTCTCAACCTGTGACAAAAAAATGTCCAAGCCGGTACTCAAATGCCTCGACAGATACATGCTCATGATTCTCATTCATCCTACGGAAGTCGATATCGTTGCGGAAGAATGTCGCCGAATCTAATTGTGGAGCATCATTGTGGCAATCACAATCTGCACTTGTTTTCAAAACGGGTAAGATGGTATATCACGAAACATAACCCATTTATTTTTTCAAACACCAAAAAACCTCTTAATGACACCGCATAAGAAGGAATGTCTTTTATTAAACATTTCTTTTCTGTCTTGTGTTACATTATTGACTTACTCAAAGTTAGGTATATGATATCGCGTATCAAGATAAGGTTTGAGATGTCATCGCTGCAACGAAAATCCAACATTAACTAAATAACATTTACCTGATATGTATTGCATGATTAATATTAAGAGAAATATGAATTAAGAGAGCAACTCAATCTTAAGCGTATCTGTGGGTGGATGTGGAAATTTGTATTTGTTATTCCGTGCGCAACTGTGAAAATTCTACTGTCATGTGCACTACACTCTCAACCGGCCATGACAAAAGTGAAAAACATGTTGAAATTGCATATGATTGTGGCATTTTGCGTGGAGACCCAAAACTACTGATGAAAACGATCTTCTAATTATTTAGAACACGTGCATCAATATGTGTTTTATCGATTCCTCCAATACAATTCTGAGGAGATAATGATCATTTATGTAATAACATTATTTTTTTGAAAATTGAATGTAATAAATTTGAAAAAATACCTTAAAAAATACATGTACATTGCATCGTGTGAAAAATCTGTGAGGGTCCGTTCGGACGCAGGATCTGTTGGTTTTATGACTTGTGAAGAAAAACTTATAAGTGCATTCAACCCCACTTAGAAGTATCTGCAAATTGTTTCGAAGTGTTGAAATCACTACATTACTTGCATTGATTCATTCTGCAATAATATGTACAGGGTTGTCCCCAACACCACTTGCGAAGTCTTCCTAGAAGAGTTAAAAAGTCGATGATTTTTATGTAGTTCCTTCAACAGATTGTTGAAGACCGTCTGTCATGCAAAACATATTGTTAAATCTTGTTAGGTGACCCTCAAACAAATTCCCAACCCATTTATCCCTAATATATGAGAATTTCATGCAAGGGGAGTGCTCTATGCACGAGTTATAAGATTCATATATTAAGCATACGGTAGCTGCAACTATCTTTCTGCGTCTTTCTCTGGTTGCATTTATATAATTCAGTATCATACTGACTTAAACAGAAGCATCAATGAATTAGTTGCAATCATATAATGCTACAAACAATATAATAAATATATAAGCATCAATAAATAAATAATGTCCCGAGTAGTTCAAATATCCAAAATAAAACGAAAAATAAGCAACAAATAAAAATGTCTCATATGATTGTAAATAAAAAAAGTCTCTCAAAAGTTCCTGTGATCATAAAAAATGTCTCATACGCCACCTACGACCTACGCCACCTACGATCATCAAACACCTTGACGAAAAAATATTTACGGGTCGNTTCATATATTAAGCATACGGTAGCTGCAACTATCTTTCTGCGTCTTTCTCTGGTTGCATTTATATAATTCAGAATCATACTGACTTAAACAGAAGCATCAATAAATTAGTTACAATCATATAATGTTACAAACAATATAATAAATATATAAGCATCAATAAATAAATAATGTCCCGAGTAGTTCAAATATCCAAAGTAAAACGAAAAATAATCAACAAATAAAAATGTCTCATATGATTGTAAATAAAAAAATTCTCTCAAAGGTTCCTGTGATCATAAAAATATCGTAGGTACGCCACCTACGACCTACGCCACCTACGATCATCAAACACCTTGACGAAAAAATATTTCCGGGTCAAATCTTCAAGCAACTCTATCGCAAACAAGTACAACGATAAGTCCTCAAAAATTTTTGTAGTTGCATTCAAAATGTACAGAAACTGGTTAACAGAAGTTGCTTGAGAAGTGCGGGATTCAGTGTTGCATGAAGCCACCACCTGTGATATCTGACTTCTAAGGAAAACAGCTCCCACTTTTTCTTTATTCTCAACCCACGGACATTTAGAATGGCAGGTACTTAAGTTCATGGAGGTTCAGGCTGGGGACTTGGATGAAATCACCCGATTGGTCAACTCCCAAGTTTTCGGGGGTGTCACCAAACATTGTCTCACTGGGGGTACATGCATTTCGTCCATTGTCACAACATCCTCAAACATACGATCGAACTTCTCCAACACAAGATCGATTCCATTGAAATTAAATTATTNCCGATTGGTCAACTCCCAAGTTTTCGGGGGTGTCACCAAACATTGTCTCACTGGGGGTACATGCATTTCGTCTGTTGTCACAACATCCTCAAACATACGATCGAACTTCTCCAACACAAGATCGATTCCACTGAAATTAAATTATCTTGCAACAGACACCACACATAATTCATATAACATCTACTTCAATTTAAAAATAAAATGAAAATTAACCGAATTATGGGACATTTTAAAATTGCTTACCGTAAATCTTTCTGCCCACCACTCCTCGGAAGCATCAATTGTTCGCTTCATCAAATCCCGCCTCAAGCTTGTTGATCCTCGTTTCATTTCCTTCCAAATTTTTTAATCCTTCTTANGTAAATCTTTCTGCCCACCACTCCTCGGAAGCATCAATTGTTCGCTTCATCAAATCCCGCCTCAAGCTTGTTAATCCTCGTTTCATTTCCTTCCAAATTTTTTAATCCTTCTTGAACTGATCTCACTTGTTTTTTAATTGCATTCTCTTGTACTATTTGTCTGTACTTTTCTTAATTTTCTGATAATATTTTGTCACCCTTCATTGTTAAAATAGATTGTAGATTTGTTTCCCAGATCGATCTCTTTAAGGCAAAGGTCATAAAATATTTTTTTTAATCCAACATTGCGGGTGAATCAACCTCTTTGGTCTTAACTATTGTATTACTATGATAAAAAAATAAATAAACATAAATAAGAATGCAACAATATAGCACATTCACACACCTCATCACCAAATACACCACCACACCCCATCGCACTATAACAACACATCCACAACAACCACAATAGCACATCCACACGACACCACCACACACATCACTACACCTCCACACACACCACCACACCTCCACAAACCCCACACACCCCACCACACCACAACAATACATCCACACACCACCTCACCACTCCACAACAACACATCCACACACCACACCATCACACATACCACCACACTTCCACACCTCCACACACAACCACACCATCACACACTACACCACTGCTCCACAACAACACATCTACACATCACACCACCACACCTCCACACACCGCCATACCACACCACCACAACACATTCACACACCGCCATACCACACCACCACAATACATCCACACCCCACACCACCACACACACCTCTACACCCCACCACACCACAACAATACATCCACACACCACACCATCATACACCACCACACCTCCACGCACCCCAACTCCATAGCAACGCATACACACACCACACCACACCACCGCACCTCCCTAAACCTTCCACACACCCAACCACAATAGCACATCCACACACCACACATTAGCAGCCGAACCACAACACTACAACACGTCGCACACAACCACACCACACACAGCACCACCCGAAACTTTGATATTAAAAAATGCACAGCACCAAGACACACCACAACACCACAAAACATCAAGCCTTCTCTTATGCTCAAAATTCTTCAAATCCAACACCAAATTCCAACTCAAAAACAAAAGCATTCACATATGGCAGCAGACCTCCCAACAAGATTGTAGTTAACCATAACAGTACATTTGAGGAATTTTGAGAAGAGGAGACCTGTTGTGTTATGAATTAACATCCAACACCAAATTCCAACTCATCCAACAACAAATTCACTCAAATATCAAATTCTCACTCAAATCCACCACCAAATTCCAACTCAAAAACAAAACGATTCACAGTTGCAGAAATTGAAACAACAGTCGAAACTGACCCCCCATCAGGCCTCCTATTTTTCTCAAATTCTCACTCAAATCCAACACTAAATTTTAACTGAAACATCAAAAATCGAAGCATCAGTGGTCGAAACCACCCCAATTATAAATGTAAAAATCGCAAAAAACCAAAAAATCTCAAATAATGGGTGCAATGCAGATATCACAAGAAACCCATCAAGCAAATCCACGAAAAAACTTTATACAAACCAATACGGCTAACAGAGCAAATCCACCAAGAAAAGATAAAGTATAGAGGATACTGTTGACCTCATTTTTGGTGAGGTTTAGTCTTCCTCTTAGGGTTTAGGATCTAACCTTAGGGATCTCCCTTCGACTATCTTAGAACCTTAGAAATGGGATCCACCTCGTTCTAGAAATTCAACCTACTTCTGTCCCCTTCTGGAGTTTCGCGTGTATGGTATCGACTTCTAGCACTTAGAAGGGTGAAGCCAACATGAGGAAACCCAAAAGAGATCCCTATAGGACCTTCCTGAACCTTAGGGTGGCCTTTTGCACAATTCGCACTCACGCGCGCACAAACTTCACCATTCGGAAAGTCGACACGTCCGATCGCCTCGATTCGCATCGCATACACTGTTACCCGTCGAAGACTCGAATAAACCCTTTGAAACGATCGACCGCGAGTTGAAATTTTGTGAAATTTAAATTTTGACGCGTTTTTGACCCGATTGACGACAACGTCGTCCGAGCGACTCCGGGTGACAAAACTGACTGCACCGGCACGTCCGAAGTGTCGATTTTGCCTAGGGATGACACTCATTTTGTTACGACGCCTCGCACGAGTAAATCGCATATAATTTAATATATATATATATATATATATATAAATTAATTTATATAAAACCATTTACCCATTTCCTCTTTAAACACTAAATCCCTAAACGCACTCACCCGAGCTCTGCCTCATTTCCCTCTCCCGTTCGCGTGCCTGACCCTTTCCCTTTCTCGGTCTCGAGCCAATCGAGCTCCTCCTCCTCCACGTGAGAGAAAGTTGACTTCTTATTCGTCCTTGCCCGACACTCTCTGCCCGCGGCCTTCCTTCCCGATGCAGTCTCCCTGAGCTGTGGTTTTCCTTTTCTTGGTAGTTTGACTCTGGGAGGCTTGCTACCCGGTACACTCGAATGACATTTTTTCTCTTCTTCCCGATGCTTCCCTCGCTGCCACTAGGCTCGCCGCTCGGTCCTAGATGTTTCGGTTGCTTCGCCTTCTGTGAGCAGGGAGCGCGTCCTTTTCTTCTTTGGCCCAATTCGAGTGTCGTGGGTCGAGGGTGTGATCTCATTTCTCTTCTNTTCCCTCGCTGCCACTAGGCTCGCCGCTCGGTCCTAGATGTTTCGGTTGCTTCGCCTTCTGTGAGCAGGGAACGCGTCCTTTTCTTCTTTGGCCCAATTCGAGTTCCGTGGGTCGAGGGTGTGATCTCCTTTCTCTTCCCCTCTCTTCTCTGCCTATAAACACAGTTTCTTTTGAGATTTTTGGGGGTTGTTAAAGAAAATTTGCAAGAGAGGGGAGTAGAAATTTTGACTGTGAGGAGATTAGGAAGGGAATTTCGGTGAGAACATTTCTTTGAGGTGAATTCTTGTGTTGCAGTGCTTTACTTTGGCATTATAGAGGTACCCCTTCTTTCCCCCTCTTCTTCGGTGTCTTGTTTCCTTTTGGTTTTCCTCTCTGCCGAGCCTTTGAGCTTAGCTCTGTTGGATGATGCAGCATGCTAGTTCATTTTACTTTGACATATTGTTGAGATATTCACTTCAGACGCATTTAAAAATGGAAATGTGGGCATGTCCTAAGAGCTAAACTTGGTTACTTGCTTAGACTAGGGAGGCTATGGCATCTTTATGATTATTGTGGCATGTTTATGTTGAAAACACTTAGGAAGTTAAGACATGACTTTGGAATAATTTTTGCTCCTCTTGCAAGCATGTTAGGATGAGTATTATGAAGATTTTCGCTTATTTTCATTTAGCATGAAATGTTGGAGAAGTTATTTGGCCTTTTATGAATGCTAGGGGGTTCATTTTACTGTTTTATGCATGTTTAGGGGCTCGGTTTAGCTCCTGTGGCTTTCCCGGCTTGAAATGTATGCTATGAGAAAATCTATTTAATGTGGAAAGTGTTGTAGCTTGTTCTAAGGGCTTGGTTTAGCTCCTCGTGAAGTTCCTCTCCTGTTCAAATATTTGTTGGAATAATTTCATGCTTTGGATATTTCGACATGCAGGTTGTTTCTTAGCTTTGAATGGCTCGGTTTTACCTACAGGTGGCTGGAACTTTAATTTCTATTAAAGTATGAATTTATATATCAATGTTTGGGCCTGTTTTAATCTTGTTGAGCTCTGACTATGGCTTGTGGTTCTTGANTAATTTCTATTAAAGTATGAATTTATATATCAATGCTTGGGCCTGTTTTAATCTTGTTGAGCTCTGACTATGGCTTGTAGTTCTTGCCGAGCTCGTTTTTGGCTTCTGGTTCTTGCCGAGCTCGGTTTTGGCTTCTGGTTGTTGTTGAGCTCGATTTTGGCTGGGTTTGGAGTCTTGGTTTTGGAATTAAAATGAATAGAGCTCTATCCTTATGGAGGCCCCTGCTAGGCTCGGTTTTGGCCCCTGTTGGGCTCGGTTTTGGTATCCCACCGATGTCTTAGCTCAAATATACGTGTGATGGATGAATTTATGTTGATTCGCAATAATTTTGTAGTTGTTCTTGTGTAAGGCATGTGTCGTTTCTATATTTTGATGTCTCAGGGGTATGGGAATATTTTCTTTTGACTATCTTGTTGTAACTTGGATTTGAGCCTTAGCTGTGGCCGGGTTTTGGCTTGACTTGGGAGCTTGGTTTGCTTGTTTTAGCTCCTACTCCTGAGCCCATGATTGAGTCTTTAAAACTCGTCTTTACTCGAGAGACTTGATGATTTGCTTTGCTTGTCTTTAGTCCCTACCCGAGAGGTGGCTTTGCTGATTTTAATCCCTACCCGAGAGATGGCTTGGTTCTTTTTTATTCTTGTTGGTTTCGGCTCTTACCCGAGAACCTGTTTTGAATGTGTTGTGTTGTCTCCATTCGAAGGCTGATATTTGGTTTTGATGGATTGATTTGGCAGTTTATGAGGCCGCAAAGTGATGTTTGCTTGATGCCTAGCCGTGGGTTTGTGATGTGGTTGAATCAGTCTCCCCTTTTGGTCCTTACCCGTGAGGCCTATTGTAGGTCATTGGGTGTGATTTGGTCCTTCTTGCTAAGCTTGATTGGCTTGAATGTTGTGGATGAATCAAGTTTATCATCCCAAAAATTATAATTACTTTAGTTATCCTTTCGTGTTTGTCAAGGAAGCATAATCGCCTTTGGTGGTCCTTTTGTTTGCTTTAGTCGTGAGCCCCTTTGTGCTCTGGGTGGTTGTAGTCGTGGGCCTTACTTGTGCTTTGGATGGCCTCTGGTCGTGGGCTTTTGCAGTTGCTCTTTGCTGCCTTAAACCGTGAGCTTTAATAGATCTTTTCGGGGCCCTTTGTTGCCTTAACGGTAAGCTTTACTAGTTGTCTTTTAGGTTGCCTTTGGTTATGGGTCTTGGTAGTTGTTCCTCACTCTAGCCGTGAACCCCTTCTGTCCCTGTTCCTAGCTTTGGCCGAGAGCCTTGTTGGTTGTTTCCTCTTCTCTGCTGACTCTTGCCGTGAGCGTCTATGTGGTTTTATGGGCAAATTTTGTGCTTATTTAATGCATGAGGTTATCTACTAATTTGAAAATCGGAGAATTTTGATTTCGGCATAAGTTTGAAAATATTAATGGTGGTTTCCCCGAGGTCACTTTATTTTGAAGTTTAGGAGATTTTAAACCTCATTTTGGAAAAGCACTTGGTGGACTTGATCAATCCTATGTCTTTGGGGTTTGGGAAAATTAGCGCGAGCTTGCCCTTTATGTTTGTTAGGAAAGACCTTGGGCCCAACTTTTCCAGATCTTTTCGATACGAGTTTTGAGAAATGATCCAATCTCCTTTTCGGTGTTTTAGATGGATTTGTGTCTCCTCTCTCTCAACCATTTTTATTCTTTTTTTTCCTTGCTTCTTGATTCGGTTTTCGATGCTTATGTCCGATGCATAAGTGTCCACGTATAGTCTTTTGCTATACGTGAAACCATCAAGCAAGGTCACAAGTAGTCGTTTTGGGGCGTACGGTGTTGATGATAAAGACACACCGAAGATAGAGCAGAAAGATGTCATATCCTATAACATCAAGATTCAGGCATTTGATGAACAATAGGATATGGTATCCTTCATCGACATAAGTCTAGCGGGAGTTAGTTCGAACCTCCTCAGGTTGTTGGCAGTCCTATGCATGGTAGCGTAATCTACTCGTGGATAACAAAAATTTCTAAGAAAAAAAGATAAGTTTTGATAAACCATTTTCAAGCGAAAACATACTTTTCTACGAAAAAAATTGACAATTCTTCTTTGCATGTTTAAAATTTGTGTGTATGTCAAAAACATAAATTTTAAAATACGTTTTAAAGTTGGTTGTCCACCTGACGAATATCTGTTTAGGCTAGGAAATAGCCCTCTAAGTGAGGTTCAAGACACCCTTCTAGACGAGTGGCGGGTTCTATAAATTCGGGAGACCGAGTAGCCTTCGTGGACCCTCGAGAATAAATATACAGCTGAGCTTAGTCCCATACGAGTGTTTGCGGTCTCCCTCATCCAAATCTTCTTTTTGTTTTATCGAAGTTTTGGGGCAGGGCATTCGTGTTACTTTTCCTTTCTTTCGGGATTTTCCTAGGAGTTTTGAGGATTTTCTTTTACTTGAGTCTTTTTCGCTGATTTTCTCGAGTTTTCCGCTTTTCCTCGGATTTCCTGGATGACGTTTTCTTCCGGACTTTGTTTTTTGAGACGCATTTAGGCTTGCTATGTTTAAGAAACATCGGATCTCACGAGCGTACAAGTTTGTTTTACATTTTACAGCACATAATTTTCATGTTTCTACCTGCTGCTGTTCTTTTTGTATAGCATGTCATAATTTTCCTGTTTCTACCTGCTACTGTTCTTCATGTATAGCATGTTATATTGTTTCTGTATTGCACACTTTATATTATATAACTTCAAGCATTTTTTCCTTTTTGCATAGGATGTTTAGAGGACTACAACCATAGGGTCGTTTGATTTGACACTATAACTGGACACCCTAGAAAACTTAAACTCGTCACGTCGGTGAGCTTGGAGCTAGCGCAGTGGGCAGCACGGCCATCTTCAACAGCAGAACATGTCTTCCCCAGCAAAACTATTCTTTTTCTTAGAAATTAAACAACAATCTATAAGATTTCGAGGTTGTTTGCCTAGCGCAACATAAATCCTCCACCTTTTCTTTAAGCATTCGTATAGCTCTGCTATACGATTTAAGCCCTAACTCGTTCTAGGTTTCGAGGTTGTCGTCCGATACGACGTAAACCCTCATATCTTCTAGGCAATTTGTGTGACCATGTCACGCAAATATAAGTCCTAATAAAATAAAATTGGCAGGATGAAAGATTGTAATAATTTCTTCTCAAAATTGGAGTCAAACCATAGGATAGACTGAGAAGTCACTGAGGTTCTCCTCTGGATCTGTGGCCTCCCCTAGTTTCTCTTCATTTGGATTCCTCAACATTGTTCCAGGTTCGAGTATTTCCTCTTTCACACATCTTCGTCCGATTTCGTTGAAAACTCCTATCCTTTTGACTTCTTTGAAGATAGTATTCCTTGATTTTTATCGAGAGTTTTCTTAGGTGACTTCGGTCATTTAAGATGTAATTAACTATAGGGGCTTGCCCTTATAGGGAGCTTTTCCGAACCCAGCTTAAAATAAACCCTATTTAATTCTTTGTATTAAATAGGGGAACCAGTCGGCAAATAAAACGGTTTCGCAGACCAAACGGATGTCATATATTTCTTAGTTTATTTGATCGAGTCTCATCCTCAAGTCTTGTGTTTATCCCTCGGGATAGATACAAGATTTGAGGTAGAGCGCTCTTTCATTTAAACTGTGAAAAATATGAGGTCAGTTTGATTTCATATTTTTTTAAAAACTTATATATATGTATGTAAATTAAACGTCCTTCCGAAGCGGGCGACGGGACTTCACTTCCAGCGACCGACAGCTTCTTACGGGCAACCCACAAACCTCCCCAAACTCTTTTAGCACCGACAGATACCAGAAGAAGAGGCAAATGGAGGGAAACCCTCCTCACAGGTGTCGGGGAACGAAGAGAAAGAAGACGAGCAAATGTGGGATGAGGACGAGCGGGGCACAGGAGAAAACGCGAGAGCTCCGGAGCGGGTTAGGGAAGAAAAGGCGAAGCCGGGGTAGAAGAATATCACGAAGCTCAAGAGAGAGGGGGGCGTTTAGTAATAATATCGCGAAGAAATGCAGGCCACGGGGTCGAACCCATGGCCCGCATTTTCGCTAAGACGCCCCGCACCATAGTGCCGCCTCGTCCCCAAACGACACAAAAATGTAGTTTCAAACCGCACCGGTTTGGCCGCGCA
>JXCR01120323.1:1987-63007 GCA_002079205.1 Phalaenopsis hybrid cultivar | reverse complement strand
GGGGTGATTTAGCACAAAAATTTCTTGCTAAATATTTTCCACCATCAAAAACTGCGAAGCTTTGAAATGATATTACATCTTTTAATCAGTTTGAAGAGGAATCTATTTATGATGCATGAGAGTGATTTAAAGAACTTTTAAGAAAGTGTCCACACCATGTTATACCAGATTGGTTAATAATTTAAACCTTTTATAATGAATTAATTAGTTCTCTTAGATCTATTCTCGATGCCGCTGTTGGTGGTTCATCATTGTCAAAACTATTTCATGACGCTTATGCTTTAATTGAAGAGATGGATACCAATAATTTAGAATGGCCTTCTGAGAGGATGAATCTAAAGAAAGTAAATAATATTCATGAAACTGATGCATTTACTATGTTAGCAAATCAAGTTGCTCCAATTTCAAGGAAGTTAGACAAATTTAGAATTAATTTACTCAACCAATTTCCATGATTGAAGAGGAATCATTAGGCCAAATGGTAGATTCTCAAACATCATTAGAGACTTTGAATGCCATATATAATAAGTAGAATAACCCATATTCCAATTATTATAACCCAGGTTGGGAGAGCCATCCCAACTTTAACTGGAATAACAATTCAGGTGTTAATAATCAGTAATGGGGGAACAACCAAGTAAACCCATTTGAAAACTGGAAAAATTAAGGGAATAATAATTATAGGTCTACTTATCCTCCAGAAATCAACAATAATACACAATATAAGGATAAAAAGTTGACTACAAAAGAAGTAGTGTTACAAATGGGTAATTAGTTACAAAGTCAAGGAGCTACAAATAGAAATACTGAGAATCAACTTGGGCAATGTAATAGATCCCATGGAACACTTCATAGTAATATTGAATCAAATCCAAATGACCAGAATAAAGAGCAAGTTAAAGTCGTACAATGTAGAAGTAGAGGAGAGTTGGAAGGTAGGATTCAAAAAGAAATTGAAGTAGAGAGAGAAGAAATTGAAGAATCAAAAGAGGACGCTCCGAAAGATTCTAAGAGATTGAAGTAGAGAGAGAAGAAATTGAAGAATCAAAAGAGGACACTCTGAAAGATTCTGAAAGACCTATTTCTCTGCCAAAAATTGATTTAGAAAAACCACCACCTCCAGTTCCTCAAAGACTTCGACAAAAAATGTTGGTTAAGTAATTTTCAGAATTTTTAGAAATATTTAAGAAGCATACAATAAATATTCCACTTGCTCAAGCCTTAGAAAAAATGGCAAGCTATGTAAAGTTTATGAAGGATATTCTCAACAGAAAAAGGAAGTTCAAAGATAATGAGACTTTTGCACTTAGTGAGGAGTGCAGTGCTATAATTCAGAAGAAACTTCCTTAAAAGCTTACAGATCCTGGTAGCTTTACAATTCCATGTGCAATAGGAGACATATTTTATGGGAAAGCTTTATGTGATTTAGGTGCATGTATTAACCTTATTCCATTATCAATATTTAAAAGATTGGGATTAGGAGAAATAACCCATACTACTATAACTATGCAGTTAGCAGATCATTTAATAACCTATCCTAAAGTAGTTATATAAGATGTCCTAGTAAAAGTGGATCAATTTATCTTTCCTGTTGATTTCATTGTACTGGATATGGAGGAAGATAAAGAGATACCTATCATTTTGAGGAGAATCTTTTCTGTTGATTTCATTGTGCTAGATATGGAGGAAGATAAAGAGATACCTATCATTTTGGGGAGACCTTTCTTATGCTAGATATGGAGGAAGATAAAGAGATAACTATCATTTTGGGGAGACCTTTCCTAACCATAGTATGGAGGAAGATAAAGAGATACCTATCATTTTGGGGAGACCTTTCCTAGCCACAGGAAGAGGAATGAAAGATGTGCAGAAAGGGGAATTAACCATGTGCGTTAATGATCAAACTATTACTTTTAACATTTTAAAATCAATAAAATACCCTACGAAAGATAAAGATGATGAATGCTATAGAATGGATGTTATAATATATCTAAGCGACTACCATTTCAAGACCATTTATGAAGAAAAATCTTCAGAAAAAAATTTGGACCACATGAAAAAAGATGAATTAGATCAATGTGTAAACCTTTTTAAGGAAGATTCAAGTTATGTTCAAGAAAGTTTTGAAATTTTTGACATGATAGACAAAGATAAATCATTTTGTCCATCCATTAAGAAAGCTCAAGAACTTGATTTGAGATTACTTCCTAAACATTTAAAATATGCCTTTTTAGGAGATTCCTCTACTTGTTATAATTTCCTCGAAGTTAATAAAGGAAGAAGAAAAGCTGATGAAAATTATGAAAAATTTTAAGAAAGCCTTCGAATGGACAATTGCTGATATTAAAGGAGTCAGTCCTTCAATTTGTATGCATAAAATTAATCTGGTAGAAAACTGCAAACCCTGGGATGATCCACAATGGAGATTAAATCCTATTATGAAAGAGGTTGTGAAGAAAGAAATTTTAAGGTGGTTAGATGTTGGAATTACCTACCCTATTTCAGATAGTGCATGGGTTAGTCCAATTCACTGTGTTCTTAAAAAAGGAGAAGTAACTATAACTGTGAATGAGCATAATGAGTTAATACATACTGGACAAGTTACAGGGTGGCGAATATGCAATGATTATACAAAATTAAATCTTGTCACTAGGAAAGACCATTTTTCACTACCCTTTCTAGATAAAATTCTAGATAGACTAGCTGGGCATAAATACTTTTGTTTTTTGGATGAATATACCGGTTTTCACAAAACTCAAATATCTCTTAAGGATCAAGAGAAAATAACATTTACCAGTCCTTATGGTACTCTTGTTTTTAGAAGAATTCCCTTTGGTTTATGAAATGCCCCTAGTACATTTCAAAGATGTATGATGGCAATTTTTTTATGATTTAATTGAAAAAGGGATTGAAGTCTTTATGGATGACTTTCAGTGTTTGGAACTTAATTTGACTCATATTTAGAATATTTATCTAAAGTTCTTAAGCGCTGTGAAGAAACAAATTTAGTGTTTAACTAAGAAAAATGTCAATTTATGATAACAGGAGGAATTGTATTAGGTCATCCAATATCAAAAAAAGGTATGGAAGTAGATCCTACTAAAATTCAAGTGATCGCTAATTTACCTTATCCAACAACTGTAAGGGAAATTAGGAGTTTTTTAGACCTTGCTGGATTCTACAGGTGAGGACTTTTCTAGGATTGCTAGGTCTTTATGCTATTTACTAGAGAAAGATGCAATTTTCAAATTTGATGAGGAATGCCTAAAAGCTTTATAATTATTAAAAGAAAAATTAATCACTGCACCAATTATAGTTTCACCAAATTGGGAAAAACTTTTTGAACTTATGTGTGATGCAAGTGATTATGCTATATAGGAGCTGTTTTAGGACAAAGATATAATAAAATTTTCAAAGTTATTTACTATGCTAGTAAAACTCTTAATGAAGCTCAAATTAATTATACAACAATTAAAAAAGAGATATTAGTAATAGTATATGCCTTTGATAAATTTAGTTCAAATTTGATTGGAACTTGTTGTATAGTGCATACAGATCATCATGCTATTAAGTACTTAATGAAAAAGAAGGATACTAAACTGCGGCTTATAAGATGGATTCTTCTTTTACAATATTTAGATTTTGAAATAGTAGACCGAAAGGGGAATGAAAATTAAATTGCTGATCATTTTTCCATGTTTAAATTAGAAAAACCACTTTGTTTTGAAAAAGAAATTAATAAGCATTTTCCAGATGAAAAATTCTTCACTGTTAATGAGTGGTGTGTTCGAGGTATGCTAAAATTGTGAACTGTATTATTAGCGATATTATACCCTATGGAATGACATACCAACAAATGAGGAAATTTATTTCTAAAGCTAAGACTTATTTTTTGGATGACCCATAATTATATAAATAAGGAAAGGATATGATCATTTCAAAGATGTGTACCATTAGAAGAAACTTATGAAATTATCCAAAAATGCTTTGGGGACATTTTGGTTTTGATAAAACAACATACAAAATTCTACAATCTGGATTTTATTGGCCTATAATTTTTAGAGGTATTAATGTTTATATCAAAACTTGTGATATATGTCAAAGATTACGCAATATTTCTAGAAGAAATGAGATGCCCCTCAATTATATGCCAGAAGTTAAAATATTTGATGTTTGGGGATTAGATTTCATAGGACCATTAGTACCATCTTTCAGATATTTATATATTCTGTTAGTAGTGGACTATGTATCCAAATTGATAGAAGCTATTGCTTTACCTTGATGTGATGCTCAAAAAGTTGTAAAATTTTTGAAAAAAACATATTTTGTAGATTTGGGATGCCGAGAGTTGTCATTACTGATGGCGAAAGTCATTTCAGAAATACCATTACAAAGAAGTTATTAAAGAAATGTTATATAAATTATAGGATTGCTACTACTTATCATCCTCAGAAAGATGGTTTGGCTGAATTATCCAATTGGGAAATTAAAATAATAATGGAAAAATCTATGAATCCAACAAAAATGGATTGGTCAGTCAAACATGATTATGCTGGGCTTATAGGACTGCATATAGAACTCATATAGGAATGTCCCCATATAGGCTAATATTTGGAAAAGCTTGTCGCTTACTAGTTGAACTTGAGCATAAAACATATTAGGCTATTAATGAGTTTAATTAAAATTTAAAATATGCTGGTTAGAAAAGATAATTACAATTAAATGAGCTTGAATAAATAAGGAATGAATCTTATGAGAGTGGTAAGATTTAAAAAGAAAAGATGAAAATTTGACATGATCAAAAGTTTCTTACTAAAAATTTTTAGCCAGGGAAATAAGTTTTGCTATATGATGCAAGGTTAAGATTATTTACAGGCAAGCTTAAGTTTAGGTGGATGGGCCTATTTGTTGTGATAAAAGTTTATCCTTATGGTGTTGTGGATATCAAAGATCCTAATTATGAGAAAATTTTGAAAGTGAATGGACATAGACTTAAACCTTATTATATAGGGCATCGGCATAAATATAATGATGGAATGATGTTGGGTCAACCAGAAGGAGCATTGGTTACGTCGGGCTGACGACGTAATACCAAGCGCTTTGTGGGAGGCAACCCATAGTTATCAGTGTGTTTTTACTTTGATTGTTGTTTTCAGTAAAATTAAGAAATTTGGGGTAGTAATTTTGAGTTTATTATGTGTTAGTAATGATTTTTAGACTTCATTTAGTGACCTAGACATGTTAGAATGAGAATTTGGACGTTAAGTTGACTGGTACAAAAATGTGCACAGGCACTTAAGCGCGACAATTTAATCATGTGTGCAAATTTTGATTTCTAGAAGGTGTTTAGTTGGAATAAATGTGGCTTAGCAGTTCTTAGTCATGCTTAGAAGTTATGAGGGAGAATTAGGCCTATAAATAGAAGGGGTTTGTGAAAGAATTTCACCCCGGATTATTTTTAGCACTAAAAGTCTAAAAGAGAGAGATTTAGAGAAAATGTCTTCATGGGAGATGGATTTGAAGAAGAAGGAAGAAGCTATGAGGAAGAAGTTCATTAGTCAAAGTGCACAGGAGATGTATAACGGTTTCTTAGCTGTTAGTATTGAAGGGATATCGGAGAAGATCAACATGATGAAGAATACTATATCTGTATTAGAGACTAAGGTGCTTGAATTGCATGCTCATATAGAACATATTGGGTGACAACTTAAGATGTAATTCAACCATACCAGTTATGTAGAGGAAGATGATAAGGAAATGTTCCTTAAGCAAAAGTGGATCAAAGATGATAGTATTAGAGCTTGTCACCACGGTCCGTTTTATCAACTCTATATTGTTGGAGAGACTACTTAGAGGAAAGAATTTGTTCCTTCTAATGAAGAGTGGCATTAAGTTAACTGTTAGGAATTGTGTTTTTGGAGTCATGTTTTAAGTGTGTTAGTGTTTATGTCTTGTGTTTAGTGTTTGTCTCACTTATGTGTTTAATTGTAAAAGTGTGTTTAGTGTTTTGTACTCAGAAAAATTTTCTTATCCAAGAATATTTGGAGAGAGAACTAAGTGCTAAATGTGTTTGTACTTATTTGTGAATTAATATAAGTTTATTTTTTTGAAAATTTGTGTTATTTTTAGCCTTGAATTGAATTAATTATTATGGAGAATTTTTAGAGAGAAGGGAGTTATAGGAAGTAAAAATAGTCATTTAAGTGTTATGAGACCATTTATGGGTGGTTTACATAGGCTAATAGTGCATTTCACTTAAGATTAAAAATTTTAAAAATCGTGCACTAGCGCCTAAGCGCCACATCTCATGCTTAAGCGCGAGCCAACCCGATAGGCAGGCGCTTTAGTTCCACTTATTGCACTTAAGTGCCAATTCACAAAAACCAGTTCGTAAATGATTAAAAGTGAAATTTTGGTCCAAAAATGCCATTTTTAATGCCTCATATCGTCTTCCCTAACTCGAGTTCGAAATTTTGAGGGCTACGACAAGTGAAATTAGGAGATTTCATGGTGGAATCAAGTGAGATTTGCTATATCTAAGTTCCATGAGGTAAGAACTTTACTTCTATGCAAAAATTTTGGATTTTCACGATATATTTTAAGCACATTTGGAAGATTTCAAAAAGTTACTATTCATGGTGAAATGTGAGGAAAAGTATATGGAAATTCCTTGTGAAGTTTAGTTAGTGCATATGGAAGTTTAGTTTAGTGATTTAAACTTGATTTTTAAAGTTTTTTTTGGAATTTATCAAATTTGTAGTATGACACCAAGAATTAAAAGGAGCAAAGGAAAGAGCCCGTTTGATTCAAGCAAATTTGTTAGTTCAAATGCTGAGGATCGATATAATGACACTCTATAGTCACAAAAATTGATGTAGGAGCGATGTTTTAAGAGTCCAGATGGAAAAGTGGAAGTCCTGATAGTCCGCCGACAGTGGGAGCAATTCTATAATTTCTCTGTTATCACTGTAATTTCTATTGTAAGGGAGTTTTATGCAAATCTCCCAGAGGTTAAGGACATTTGAGTTATGGTTCGAAAAAAGTGGGTACCTTTTACTCCAAAGGTACTCATCTTATTTTACTGTTTACCACTAGAGACTTTGGAAGATTACTTGACTGTTGAAAATTTTATGCAAATTATAATCCTATGAAAGTGGAATTTGATGAGATCGTATCTTATTTGACTGTTGGAAGAGCACTTTGGAAGATTACAAATGAGAGGAGCGTAAATTTTCTAACGTCAATTTTGTGTGCACCATCAAAGGCTTGGCACTATTTTATATCTGCTCGTCTGCTTCCTACAAATCATCTCAGTGAAATGATCAGAGAGAGCGATGTTGAATTATAATATTCAGGAGGGAAATCCCATCAACATAAGGGCTTTGATCTATAGCACTATCATCAGTTCAGCTGTTGCTGCTACTACTACATGTATGAGATTTGCTTCCTTGCAAGCAGGTTGGAGTAAAGTATGATAGTTGGGAGGAAGTTATATTACCTCTGAAGCCCATTATGAAAATGAATGTGAAGACTTATTCGGAGCATTCAATTTTTGGCTGGAGAGGAGGATTTTCCAGGAGCTATGCATTAGAGACGTCTGCTGCATCTACCTCTGCTGCATCTTCATCAAGACCATCTGCTTCACGTGCTTCTACATCTCGAGGTGAGTCAACTGAGACTCGAGAGCAGTTATTACAGAAGATGATCACTCATATCCACTTTACCGCTGATAAAGTTCAAATCTAGAACATTTTGCTGAGCATACAAATAGGTATAATAGGAGAAAGAGTGACTTTGAGGAGAAATTATACCTAGCTCAGGAGGGACTGATTAGAGGTGACCTAGGAGTAGTATTTCCTCAATATCCTCATTATCCTGACTATGAGCCTAAAAAAAAATGGTACAGTGGCGATTTTGAGAGTAGAGAGGAGTAGAGATGAGTGATGATGTGTTTGACTTGATTTAGTTTAATGTATTGTTATGTTTGTGTTTTGTTAGGGACTCTGTGATGTAGTACTACTACAAATGCAGTTATGTGATGTTGTGGACTATGTTTTATGTTGTGTTTTGAACTTTTATGTTCTCTTGTTGTTGTGATTGTTATGTTAGATGGTATTTTGTTTTTAAATTTTTAGGGTAGTAACTGTTTTTATTTTTAGTACTGTGGATTGGTTAGTTTAGAACTTAACATAATTCCATGCCTTTTTTCTTAAAGTTAAAAATCTTGTTAGCTTAGATCTTAATTTTAAAATTCAGAAACTGCTACCCTATATTTTTCTTTTATCATGTTAGTCTGTTTTTTGCTTTTATACCCACTATTTAGAAGTCTATTGAATCTCTACATGGTAAACTAAAATTAATTGTCAGAAATTTGATCAAAATTAATTTTACTCTTGTCTTTAGTTTTATACTTGTATATCTAGGATGTAAAAATTCCTGTTAGCATTTTATTTCAATTTTCATTCCTACCTATATAATTATCTGTTGCTAAACTGTTTAATCTGTTAAAAAAAAATAAGTTTGGGGGCGGGATGAAGAACATTTGCAAAACTTGAATTTTATATGTTCTCAAATGAAATATAAATGAATTTGAATTTTCTTAAAAAAAATTATTATGTATATGAAGTTATATCAGGCAAGTAAATTTTGATTTTAGAAATGAGTAAGAAAATTTAGTTACAATTTTAAGTAATGAACAAAAACTTTAAGTTAAAAATTTTCAGTATAGAAAATGATTAATATAAGTGACTAATTTTTGTAAGAAAAATTATATTTTTGAAAAATTTAGATAATTAAGACTTTTATTTAGTACTTAAATTTCTTTTACTAAAAAGATTTTCAAAACTATTATTATATTTATAAGTAAAAGTTTTATATGAAGGCTTTACTTTAGGAAAGTAGTAGTGGAATTCAAAATCATTAAAGGCCTGTCCAGATATAGTAATCCTTGCCTGAAAAAGAAAAAGAAAAGAAAAATAAAAGATAAGAAAAAGAAAAAGAAAAAGAAATGTAAGGGAGGAGAAGCTTAAAAATTAGTGACTAATCAAAAATTGGTTCTACATTTCATCTTTTTAAATTATAAGACTTGATAAAATATTTAGCTTATAAATATAATATAGTAAGTAAAATAATTTATAATAAAAAATTTTAAGTAGAAAAAATAAAAGAACAAAAATCTAAATTTAGGGAACTTACAAATTATTTTAATTAGATAGAAACTCATATTTTTATAGTTCTTAACATTAAAAATTTTCAAACTTTAAGTTGGTCTCATTTACTAACTATTTTTTCTAAATCTAAATTTTTGTAACTCCTAAAGAAACTTATATACATATCATACATATTTGGTTTTTAAAGATTGAAGTGTCACTTGAGGACAAGTAACATTTTATGTTTGGCAGATTTTGATACACCTAAAATATATAGTGTTTTTAGACACATTCTTATACCTATTTTTGAAATATGCGCTTTAATGGAAGATATATTTTTGTGTTTTTCTTGCAGATACAAGTAAAAATGAAAAAAATGCTTAAAGGAGTGAAAAAGGTGGAAGGTATTTTTGTATTTTTCTTGCAGATACAAGTAAAAATGGAAAAAATGCTTAAAGGACTGAAAAAGGATCAAATTTGGAACAAAAAGGTAAAAAATTGTGCAATAGTGTTTTAGCGCCTAAGAGCAAGATCCGACGCTTTTGCACTGGTTAAACAGAGAAGGCCGAGCCTAAGCACCAAGACCCCTCGCTTAAGCGCCAGTGGCAGTTACTAGACTAGTAAAATAGGTTTTCACGTATTTTGAAGAGGGTTTTAGGCACACATTGGCTTAACAGGTGGTTGTAACCACCATGGAATAAAATTATCATGAAAGGATACGTCTCTTGGGCAAATACATCAAATCAAGACACATTTTGAAGAGATCTNAGAAAATGATTAATATAAGTGACTATCTTTAGTAAGAAAAATTGTATTTTTGAAAAATTTAGATAATTTAGAATTTTAATTTTAATGCTTAAATTTCTTTTTTTTAAATGATTTTCAAAACTATTACTAATATTTAATAAGTAAAAGTTTTATATCAAGACTTTACTTTAGGAAAGAAGAAGTGAAATTCAAAATCATTAAAGGTCTATCCAGATATAGTAATCCTTGCCTGAAAAAGAAAAAGAAAAACAAAAAGAAAATAAAAAGAAAAGAAATGTAAGGGAGGAGAAGCTTGAGGATTAGTGTCTAATCAAAAATTAGTTCTACATTTGATCTTTTTAAAGTATAAGACTTGATAAAATTTTAAACTTATAAATATAATATAGTTAGTAAAAATTTTTTGAATAAAAATTTTTAAGTAGAGAAAATAAAAGAACTAAAATCTAAATTTAAAAAACTTACAAAATTTCTAAATTATAATAACTCATTCATAGTTCTTAACCTTAAAAATTTTCAAACTTTAAGTTAGTCTCATTTACTAATTTTTTTTCTAAGTTGGAATACTATATTTCTAAATCTAAATTTTAGTAAATTTTTTTAAATTGGACTGCTATATTTCTAAATCTAAATTTTAGTAACTCTTAAAGAAACTCCATACATATTTGGTTTTTAAAGATTGAAGTGTCACTTGAGGATAAGTAACATTTTAAGTTTGAGGGATTTTTATACACCTAAAATATATAGTGTTTTTAGACACATTTTTAGACCTATTTTTGAGATATTGCGCTTTAATGGAAGGTATTTTTGTATTTTTCTTGTAGATACAAGTAAAAATGGAAAAAATGGTTAAAGGAGTGAAAAAGGATCAAATTTAGAGCGAAAAGGTGAAAAATTGTGCAAAAGAGTTTTGGCGCCTAAGCACCCGATCCGGCGCTTAAACGTCGGTTAAACAGAGAAGGCTGCGCCTAAGAGCTGAGACCCATGCTTAAGCGCCAGTGGCAGTTACTAGATGAGTAAAATCGATTTTCACAAATTTTGAAGATAAAATTATTACGAAAGGATGCGTCTCTTGGGCAAATACATCGAATCAAGACACATTTTGAAGACATCCCAATGCGCCTCTTGNTTCTTCTTTGGGGAGTTAGTTCGGAGAGATTTTCAGGAACCACTTTTTATTTACTTTATCCTTTTAGCTATTNTGAAGAGATCCCAAGGCACCTCTTGGAAAACTATAAAAGAAAGAAGAGAGGACTTAGAAAAGAGCCTTCAAAAAATTGGCAAGTTTTGAAAATCTTCTCTGGGGAGTTAGTTCAGAGAGATTTTCAGGAACCACTTTTTATTTACTTTATCCTTCTTGTTATTTTATTTTGAGTGATTGTAANGAGAGATTTTCAGGAACCACTTTTTATTTACTTTATCCTTTTTGTTATTTTGTTTTGAGTGATTATAAAAGATAAGAGATTCAAAAGAACTTCATGAGTTTGGTGGAGAACTTGATATAAGTTTTTATCGTTTTATTTTAGACTACTTTTGGTTTTAATCGAGACATGTTGGTTTGACAATGATTTTTTCTTTTAAACTAAAGTGTGGTTTTGTTTTCTCCATGGATTTTGAGTATTTTTNTCCTTTTTGTTATTTTGTTTTGAGTGATTGTAAAAGAGAAGAGATTCAAAGGAGCTTCAAGAGTTTGGTGGAAGACTTCATATAAGTTTTTATCTTTTTATTTTAGACTACTTTTGGATTTAATCAAGACTTGTTGATTTGACAATGATTTTTTCTTTTAAACTAAAGTGTCGTTTTATTTTCTCCATGGATTCTGAATCGTTTTCATTATTTTTCTTCTTAAAATTATAAGTAATTAAGTTTTGGATAGAAGTTATGGAGAGTATTGATCTTTAATGTTGGAAGAAGTTGTGATGATTTAAATTCATGCACTTTATTTACTTCTTGATTTGGCCAATCAAAATGTTAAAATTTGTTCTGAGAACATGTAAGAACCGGGCTTGTATTATCTCAATAAACAATTGAAAAGAATCACATGAGGTTGTTTGAATGAGAATGCNAAGAAAGAAGAGAGGACTTAGAAAAGAGTCCTGAAAATATTGGCAAGTTTTGAAAGTTCTTCTATAGGGAGTGAGTTCGGAGAGATTTTCAGGAACCACTTTTTATTTACTTTATCCTTTTTGTTATTTTGTTTTGAGTGATTATAAAAGATAAGAGATTCAAAAGAACTTCATGAGTTTGGTGGAGAACTTGATATAAGTTTTTATCGTTTTATTTTAGACTACTTTTGGTTTTAATCGAGACATGTTGTTGGTTTGACAATGATTTTTTCTTTTAAACTAAAGTGTGGTTTTGTTTTCTCCATGGATTTTGAGTATTTTTTTTATCTTTCTTCTTAAAATGATAAGTAATTAAGTTTTGGATAGAAGTTGTGGAGAGTATTGATCTTTAATGTTGGAAGAAGTTGTGATGATTTAAATCCATGCTCTTCATTTACTTCTTGATTTGACCAATGCAGATGTTAAAATTTATTGTGAGAACATGTAAGAATAGGGTTGGTATTGTCTTAGTCAACAATTGGAAAGAATAACATGAGGTTGTATGAATGAGAATTTAGTTCATATGATTGAGTGCAAATAAATAGGGAAATTATCATTGATGGGTGTTGAGTTAGAGGACTTTAAAGTGACATATTAAAACCCCCAACTTAGTTTATTATTTTAGGTTCTAATACAAAAATATTAGCCCCCAATTGGAGGGAATTGAGAGAACTCTAGAGTGAGAGCTAGTATCTTCCTTGCCTAGCCGATCTTAAGAACTATTTAAACTTTAAATTAGCCAATGTTCTTTATAGCATCTCTAGTAAGGGTAATGAATATTAGTGCTCCTATTTGGCACAACACAATTTGCAGACTTCCACAACATAATTGTTATACTTTATTCTGATTCAAGATAAGAAGAAAGATATTTTCTTATTATGTACATTTCACTACAAAAACTTTAGTTATATTTTTAAGTTGTTACTGTTTCGTTAAAATATCAAAAATACAAAAAATATTTAAATTTTAAATTTATGCAAAAATCACTTTTAGTTTAAGTAATTATTTTTAAAAAAATATAAAAATTTTCTAAAAAGTGCATATTGCATAATCTTCCCTGTGGGTTTGATATTCAAGTCTTAATCAAAAAGTCACATATTACTTGATAACGATACGTATACTTGTGTAGTATCCCAATATAAATATATATAAATTAAAAAGTTAAATTCTTATTTTTTTTTCAGGAACAAGTTTTTGGTTTTGTTGCAAAATAAGAAAATAAAAGTGAAAAATACCATTAGAACTATTGTTATATTGTGCATAAGCATTAATTCGGGATCACTAGCCTAGGCCAAACTTAATTTTTTGTCATTTGAACACACATTAGACCCATGCAGTAAAATTAGTCTAACCACTCCAAAGCCACCAAATTAATCACTCCACAGCCATTAGTTGGACCCCAGTGATCAAGCTAAACCCCATAAAACCACCTAAGCTAAGCCATGGACCAAAGATTCCCTAAATCAAGGGATTTTGATTCCATATTTTCTTAAGCCTTGAATATTTTTTCCAAAACTAAACCTCGACTCATTTAATTGTTGTAACATATTTTCCTGGCTCACCTGACAACCTAGCCAGCTCCCCTGGCCTGGTCAGCTGGCCTAGTGGCCGAAAAACACCAAAACTGTGAGCCACCTCCTCCAAAACAAACCCATTTCAAACCTAGAGGCCACCTCATCCAAATCAAATTTTAGAGCATCTCTGCCATCCACCTAAGCATCACTTTTCACTCCCTAATTTTCCCTAACAACCACCCTTAAGCTGTTTTTATAAAAAGCTCCCGTCCACGACCATGGGAGGACAGTTGAAATTTTCTCAGAGAGAGCCCTCCAAATTGCTCACAGAGACTTTTTGAGACCTCCTTAGCTCAAGCCAACTAATTTCCCTCACTAATTCCAACCGTGGAAGCTCAATTTTAAGCTTAAACTTCTGGCTAAAACCAGAACAGAGCTCAATACACCTCCACTCTAACAAACTCAAATTAACCTTACCTACGCCTTCAGTATAGTGAAAGAAGGAGAAGCCCCATTAAATCCCCTTTCCACAGAGACCCTAGCATAGCTCTAGACCAACAACTGAAATCAATCTTAGTCAAATTCATGTCAAGCACCTCTGATTAAAGCTTCCCTTCTTAGAGCAGAGGTATTGAACTCCCTCTCTACCCAAGCCTATTTTGATTCTCAATTTGTTTAGGTTTAATTTCATGGCATCTTAACCATATAAATATGATCCTCTAGTCTAGACGGGCATTTTAACAAATTTTCACTCAATTTGGTTGAGAAATGTGGGAGATATCAAGTCTAGAAGATGGACGGTTCTTGGGCTAGGCCATTGGGGATTATGATGACACGTGTTTATCTTATTAATGTATAAGATGAAGCTGGACAATGCTCCCTTACATGAACTGCGGGCCTAGTCACCGATGAGGTGGATGACGACATCAAATAGGAGCGCGCCAAATGGAGCTTCGGAGTTTCCTATGATGAAATGGTGCCGTGCGTTTAAATAGATAAATATGGAATTAAATAAATCAGAAAATGTCCCTAAACTTTGAAAATTCATATCTTGTTGTAGAAAAATAACAAAAATAAAATAAAAATACCCTCTTTCTCAGTGAACAGAGGAGAACAATGTGGAAATAATTTGAAGTTTTTTTTTATGCATGTTTAATTTTTAATTATTTAAACACTATTTTGAGTCTTTTGATTCTCCATGCATGTAGACATTTCACCATGACTTGAAATTTTAGCATGTTGTTGCCTCTGTCTTAGGGAACTTTTTCTGATTTTTCCAAAGTCAGAGGAGACCTTTTGACAAAGATCCATATTTTCAAGTTTATGTCTGTTATTTGCATAAATTAGTCATAATAGTTAGAGTGTCGCTTAAGAAAATCCAAGAAAATTTTGGAAGGTTTAATGTGACCAAAGAACCCTTTGGAAAATATTTCATGGGTTATAGCATTAAGAACACACCCAATTTCCACCACCAACCCTAGAACACAAAAAAAATTAATTTTGGGAAACACAAACTTTTAAATGACTTAATTTTTTATCTCCACTATGATTTGAACTTTAGAGAATTCTCCAAAAAAATTTCAAATCATTTGAAGCTCATTTGGTAACTCAAATTAATTTTCTAAGTTAAATGGCATTTTTATCACTAAAATTATTTTTAAAAATTAAAACATAGCTCAACAAATTATAAAATTAGTTTTTGAAGTTCTCTGTGGTTAGAGGGATTTTGTAAAAATAAAATGGTAATAAAATTAAGAACTTCATTTTTAGCCTATTTTTAAATATTAAAATAATTAAAAAATGATAAAAATCACAATAATAATAAAAGTCATGGAAATGCTCTAAATTATTTTCTAAGCACTTAAGAATAGTTGGAATATTTATCCTGATATTCCAAGTGAAGATATTAAATTTTGAAGCTTAAAATAATTTTTAAAGGCTAAAAAATGAATTTTCACTAAAATAGTTCCAATAATTCAAAGAAAATCAGAAAAATGTGAAATTTATTTTTCTGTGTTCCTTGAGATCAGAGAAATTTAATAAAAATATAGAACTTAATTTTCCACATTTAAAATATTTTAAAATTGATAAACACTCCAGAACTTGAAATAATTCTAACAACTAAAATAAAGCTCAAGCATTTATGAAATTTGGTCCAAATTATTCTTTGGTATTAGTCTACCTCCATTAAAAATTTCAAGGGATTACGCTTTTCCTTGGTCAAATTATAGAATTTTCTTTGAAAAATCTTATTTTTGCATAAAACTATATATAGTAAATTAAATTAAATTTTGAAAAATCACATTTTCTCCTCTGATGTCTTAATTGACCCATGAGTGAGGTGGGATGAAAATTCAAAAGTCATTTGATTTAAATTTCATAAATTATGAAGTGATAAAGCCTTAGGGGCAAAAGTGTAATTTTGAAATTTAGCCTTAACTAACATTTAGGCTTAATTCAAGGAGGGAAAAGGGTAAACTCTGATTCTAACTAACTTATTTTGATGATTGAAATAAAAGAGCATTAATTGGTAGAAACCAATCTCACTTTTATTAATTAGAGGATAAAACTGCAATTTCCTAAATTATAAAGAATTTTGGAGGTCTTGTCAAATAAATGATCCTAGACTTAGGGGTATAGTCTTGGGTGTTAATAACCAACTAATTTAATACGCTTATTTGTTGTTCAAATGACTTTCAAAAATGAATCATCATCACTTGAAATTTTAATCTCTTTCTAAGACGTCCACCAAAATCTTAAGGGCTTAGTAGTGACCTATGCTAAATCAATATTGGTTAAATAAGGATTAGGAAAATTGGACATAGCTAAAATTAAACATTTTTGGAACACTACAAGCCCAAATTAGATTTGGCTTAGTGTCTTAATAACACTAACTTGCCTCTTTATGGGTTTTCACCCACATAATGTTCAAATTCAATCACAAATGATAATTACCCTAGTCATTGGGATAATTGAAACATTATTGTTCATTGAGCATTAAATGTATTTATAGGGTGGGTTATTAAGCAACATAATAAGTTTAAATGAGCTCGAGACATTTCATCAGGCGGTGAGAGGGAAGCATGGACCTACTTCATCCTCCATATCTGTTGGATACCTCGGCGGTCTACTAAACATAATATTTTTTGCTAAACAAAAATCATCCTTAATCAAACTAATAGGGATCCACCAAGATATGACTTAGGGTTAGATAGGTCGCAAAAACTTTACTTTCCTGCTTCATATAAAATGCCTTGACATAAATTTTGAGTTTCAGGTGGTGGAACGAGAAGACTCGCCAGGTACGTTTTTACAGTTTACAGCGTCGTCTTTCTTGTACTTTCATGCTTACTTTTGATGTTAACACAAACTTGCATGCTGAACAACAATGTCATCCTGCATGAAAATTAAAACTGTTAGGATAACCACAAAGCCAAAACCCAAAACCAAAACAAAAATCAACCAAGATAAAATTAACCTCCACAACATTCAAAATATAAGACAACTCAAAATTTAATCACAAACATCACCCAAAACAATAACTACAACAAAATTAAGATGACTTTACTCGATGATCGGGAATCTCTAGGAGGAGGTAACCTACGGTTGCTACCGATGCTTCCCACAGTCTAAATGAAATTATGGATCTCATTAAGTTCAACTTAGTAAATTCAGTTGGACAAAGTGAACTCAATAGAAAATAGTGGTGTTAGAATGAGGGAACCATAGGATCCTAACCGGTGTCACTCTAATCAACTTTAACATCCCTCATAAAATTTAAAGTACTACAACCATAGGGCTTTCTGATTTAACATCATAACTTGATACCCTAGAAAACTTAAACTCGCTACGATGAAACTTCAACCATAGGGCCACCTGATTTGATATTATAACTTGACACAATAGATAACCCAGACTTATTGTGGCAAGCAGCTTGGAGCTAGCATGGTGGGCAGCACGACCATCTTCAACAGCAAAACCTGTCTTCCCCAATTAAACCAATTTCCTTCTTTAGAATTAAACAACAAAGCCATTGAACTTTGAGGTTGTCTTCTTTGTAACCTAAATCCTCAACTCATCTTTAGGCCTTTGTACAGCTCTCATGTGCAATTTAAGCCATAAATCGTCTTTAGATTCTTAAGTTGTCATTTGTCGCGACCTAAACCATTACATCTTCTCAGTTGTTTGTGTGATAGTTTCACACGAATGTATGCCTTAAATTAATAAAATTGACAGGATAAAAAACATAAATATTTCTCCACTAAACTGAAGCCAAACCATAGGATAGGCAGGGAAGTCGTCGAGGTTCTCCTCTGGATCCATGACAACCCCTAATTCTTCCTTCTTTGGATTCGAAAAATAAAATGCTCCAAACCTGAGCCAATCCCATTTCACACCTCTCTGTCTGATCTCGTTAAAAATTCTTATCCTTTTGAAATCCTTGAAGATAATATTTCTTGATTCTTATCGAGAATTTTCTTAAATGACTTTGGTCATTTAGGATGTAACTAACTATAGGGGCTTGAACTTATAGGAAGCTCATCCGAACCTAGCTTAATATAAACTCTATTTAATTCTTCATATTAAAAAGGGGAAATTATCGGCAAACAAAATAGTTTCGCAGATCAAACGGACGTCATATATTTCTTAGTTTATTTGTTCGAGCCTCATCCTCAAGTCTTGTGTTTATCCTTTGGGATAGATACAACCCTCTTTTATTTAAACTTTGAAAAATATGTCATAATTTTCTAAACATTAAAATTTCCTTCCAAAACGGGCGATGGGATTTTGATTTCAGTGACTGACAGCTTCTTACGGGTAACTCCTCCAACCAAAAATTGTGCCAACAGCTTCTGGCAATTCCGCTGGGGACAAGCTTTTCCCTCCATTTAAATAAGGAAATATTATCTTCACACATTGATAAAGTCTCCATGTCTCTCTCGGACCAATTACTCTTCTCCCGTTGACTTACTTTACCCATTTTTGTCTTGGGAAAGTACGATCAACACTTTGGACTTCAGGATTGCCTGTTCGACCACCTTTGAATGGAGGGGTTCAAGAGGCCATTAAAAACTCTTTAAATCTTCATGGGGGGTCGGACCCCAATAAGTGTGTTGGTGGACTAGTTCCACCCAGGCAGTGTGTGTTGCTAAATGGGTCCCCCACTGGGTCCTAAACACTTCACACCTTCCTTCCAAATCTGATATGTTATTCTGAAAATTAAATCAAATTGTGTTGTTTTGTGCGCACTTTAAATTTTCTTATATTATTTAAATTTTTATACTTTTAAATTACCTTTTACTAAAAATTTTAAATTCCCACAAACTAAGACTCACCCGGTCTACAAACCAACCTATATAAATTTTTAGTTCTTGCACTAAAGATTACAAGGTTTTGACTATATAGCTAACCCCAAAACTTTCTATTTAAAAGCTGCGTTAGTGGCCTACCCAATACTGACTTTTTTATGCAACTTGCAGATTAGCCATGAAGCCCACAACGTTGCTCCCACCATTAAGTTTGGAGCCGAATTTGAAGACCTTGAGGTTATCCTTAGGAAGCTTCCGTTCATCATGATGAAAGTCACCGCTCCGGAAATTCAGGAGCCGTCTGCTGAATTTGACCTGAACTGCCTTTAGGACGTCCCTTCCTACAAGAACGCCAAGACTACTGCTGTCATGGTACCCACCAAGCCTGCTATCCCCACTGCTGCTAAGGGGGAAGAAGTAATGATCATTGAAGATATGACTGAGGGATTAGTTATCCCACTATCAATATTTGAAATCAGATCAAGTTCAAGAACGGCACCGCTAACCCGAACTTAAAGGAGAAACCGTAACCAGCATTCATACATATGTGCGCGAGGCTCAACCTCCCGTTGAAGAGAATGCTGTAGATGAGCTGCACACGGCTATCCTCTTATGGGATGAACAATTCAGCCAACTGGAGAAAAGGATAGAAGAGATGGCCGCAGCCAAAACTGCCATGGCCACCATTCAAAGGCAATCACAAGGACCGCAACTAGCATCTCCAGATATCAACCAACCAGAGATAATACACACTACAGATGAAAGAAGAGATGTTTCCTCAACAAATAGAGATGAGAAACAAAAGGAGGATTCTCCATCAGGCACAATACTTGAAAAAGAATTCAAGAAAATGGTTGAACTAGTTTGGGAGGCATTAACGCAATCTAAGGACGGTGCATTGATTCTAAAGGATAGACCTTACCCAAAAGAATTTGATGTTGTACCCTTCTCCAAGGGTTTCATGGCCCCAAACTTTAAAATATTTGATGGAACTGGAAATCCCAAACAACATCTAGCACACTTCCGAGCAAGTTGTAGCAACACAAGAAATAGCGAAGCATTACTCTTCCAACAGTTTGTCAGTAGCCTGTCAGGGATTGCATTCGACTGGTATGCCGATTTCCTTAATGGATCAGTAAAAACATTAAATGAGATGGAACAAATATTTTTGAAAAGGTTTGCTGGAGCGCAATATCATGTGTCTATAGGAGAGCTCATGATGGAAAAGCAAAAGCCCAGCGAAACTTTGGTGGATTGCATCATGAGGTGGAGAAAACTTAGCATGAAGTGTGAACCACAACTACAGGAATGTCATGCAATTGAGATTTTACTCAAAATCATTCATGGGCCAGTAGCTTTCATTCTCAAGGGACTCACCATTAAATCCTTTGAGATGCTACTCAGTAAAGCCAACAATCTTCAAGAAGAAATCAAAGATATGGATTCTCACGAGAAGTCCAAAGAAACCAGAGTATTTGAAAAGAAATCAGGAATGGTAGCGACTATAGACAAAGGAAAATAGCCAATGAAGATATATGCAGAAAATCCTTGTCAGTCTTCATCACAGCAGGCTCAAAAATAGAATAGCTAGTCCAGCCAGCAACGACCTCAAGAAGGGTCACCTCGAACAGGGGATAAGAGAATATCTCTAGCAAAATGACAGAAAATGGTGTATTCTTTCAAAGATGAAGCCATATTCAAAATTTTCAGAAGTCTAATGCAGAAGCCTGAGTTCAGACTACCAGATCCAAAGAAGCCTGAAGAGGTAAATAAAACGGATGAACCAAATTATTGCCCATATCACTAATTGCTTGGACAAAATATAAAAGAATGTTTCATCTTTAAGGATTGGCTTGAAAAAAATCATAAAGAAGGGAATTTAATGATTCTAAGAGAATATTTAAGAGAACCTGAAAAAAGTTTTATAAATATGATTTCAGCCGAACCAATCTCTCCTATTAATCTATATACCGGAGAAGATTGATAGAGTATGATGTACGACAAACTCAAGAGCGTCCTAAATCAAATCAAGAATTCATTGAGACAATCTTCCGCATACAATGAAAAAGATGGATGGAGTGCTGTCTGGAGCAAATTATCTAAGAAAATATTGAACCAAATCTAGAATGCATCTAAACAAACTTCCATTGAAAGTCTTCAGCCTGTCAAGCCTGAGATGAAGATTTCATCACAAGAGCCGTCATCGTCAAAGACAAAGAAGAAGAAGAACACAAACAAAAATATTGATAGCACGAAGGGTAGGATGGGAGATGCCTCTGCTAGATTGGTTGTCTCAGATTCAATGAAAAAAATCCTCGAGCTCTAACTTTGTATGATTATCTTTTTGCCCCTCTTGGGTCTTATGAATATAATGATCATGATTTCCTCTATGTTTTAACTATTTCTAGTGATAACATAATCGATTATGACCAATCTAACTTTGATCTTGATTCTCAAAATGATCATCAATACGTACTTGAGTCCGACGAACCCATAACAAAATTAAAGAAGACATCAATGATAACAACGACGATAGCACCGGAAGTCAGGAGCCAATCCTCGAGCACCACAGTACACTGCTTGGCATCAACCTAGATCTTTTCGACTAAGAAGAAACACTAGAAAATTTAGCAAAAGTACCACAATAAGAAGAAATTGCAGAAATAAACTTAAGGAGCGAGAAAGTGTTACCCCTGAGAATAGCTCCAGTGGCTAAAGGAAAACAAATAGTAGCTCAAGAAGAACTACCTTCACCTATACCAGTAGAAGAAACACATAACCAAGAGAAAATTGGAGGACCACATAAAGTAGATTACAATGTGTTTTCTCATCTTAGGAAGTTACCGTCCCGATTAAGCATCTATGATGCTTTGATCCTATCAAAGGAGATGAGAGAGTCTCTGGTTACAGCATTGCTCGACCTAGAGATTTGCTTAGCCTAGTCGGCCAACACATCCTCAGATGAAGTTTGCTCATTGAAATAACTTCCTAGGGTGACTTTCACAGATGAAGACTTGCTGCTCAGTACTGCCAACCACTCTACATCTCCGATAATATTGACAAATTTGTGTTGTCCAGAGTTTTAGTAGATCCTAGAGCATCACTCAACTTGATGAGTCTACAAACCTTGGCTTATTTGGACATTGAAGCTCAGGAGCTTACGTCTGATAAAATGATGTTAAGAGGATTAAAATAAAAGGTAGAAAGAGCCCTTGGATTGATTACATTATTTATGAAGGTTGGAGAACTAGAGACAACAGCCAAGTTTCACATCATCGATGCCTAAACCTCTTTCAATGCTCTATTAGGTCGACCGTGGATTCATGAACCCAACATGGTTCCATCGTCTATACACCAATTCATCAAGTACTATAAAGAAGGATAAGAACATTGCATTAATGGAGATCTACAACCATTTTCAATTCATGAAGTTGACATTCATGAAGATACTCCTACTACGCGGATCCAAAGAAAGTTGTCTTCTCTCGCAAAATTGTAACAAACAAAAGTAAATATCCAGAAGAAGTACAATGGCAGGGCCATTCAACTCCACTTCAGTGAGCTTACACTACTCTCTTATAACAAGTTCTTGGAGGTTCTTTTAGTTCGCGCACCCGAGGTCATGGCTGGGGACGTGGACGAGCAAGAGCCAACTTAATTGTTGAACGGGCTAGGCCAACTATCAACATCGGTGATGAAGATAGTTTCGAAGATGAAATAATGATGACAAAATAGAGGAACCCTAAATACAAGATATCCTTAGAATATGCGGAGAAAAGCGAATATGAGATGATATATGATTGGATAAACCACTATATGAATACTATGTCCCTTGCTCCGATCCTCCCTCAAAAGGTCAAGAGTTTAGACGTCAAGGAAGTTTGTAATGCTAATTCAAATCCAATCAAATTTTACCGTGCTTCTATCTCTACTGATCTTGAAAATCATGTAAATTTGGATGATGATCCTCATGAATTAGAATTACCTTGAGACTACTTTTTGCCTTACGTACGAAAGTTAATTCAACAGAGACATTTTCTAAAACAAATGTTAAAAGATTAATTAAAACTTTTTAAAAAGTTTTGGAGTGTTAAAATTCTTACTCCAAACTCAAAAGAGGGTCTTGGATTTGGTACTGTTGGACCAGTCAATGATTCATAATTTTGTATGGCTGTTACTAGTGAAGCAAGAGGGGATTGTATTGATATAGAGGATAACTCTACTGATCCGCTAATAGAAGTTGCTCAACTAGAATTTGAGGAGGAAATTAAATCAACTATTGATGAACTAAAGGAACTCAACCTCGGGACCGAAGAGCAACCCCAACCAACATTTATAAGTTCTCTACTTAACGATCAAGAGTTTTTACAACTGATCAAATTGTTAACATAATTCAAAGATTGCTTCACATGGAGCTACGATGAAATGTCAGGACTATAAGAAGAGGTTGTAGTTCATAAACTCGGGGTAGATAAATATATAACCCAGTAAAATAAGCTCCAAGAAATAAATTAATAGACACTAACTTTGTAAAAGAAGAACAATACCCGACATGGTTAGCCAAAATTGTACCTGTCAAGAAGAATAATGGACAAATCCGTGTTTGCGTCGAGTTCAGAGATTTGAACGAAGCATGTTTGAAAGACAAGTTTTCACTACCAATACCAGAAATGATGGTGGATATCGCTTCAATCCACAAAATATTCTCTTTCATGGACGGATCATTGGGACACAACCAAGTCAAGATGGCTCTTGAGGATGCAGCACTTACAGTCTTCAGGACACCGATCAATATTTTCTGCTACACAGTGATGTCGTTTGGTTTAATGAATGCTGGAGCAATGTATCAACGTGCAATGGTGAAGATTTTTTATGATCTCATTCACAATCAAGTAGAATGCACCGTGCATGATTTGGTCAACAAAATCAAACAAAAAAATAGGTCATTTGTGTGATTCATGGATTGTGTTCAAATGATTGCTATGGTATGACCTTAAAATAAATCCCTTAAAGTGTGCTTTTGGCATTACCTCTGGGAAATTTCTAGGATTTGTCGTCCATCATCAAGGAATCGAGATCGACTCAGATAAGATCAAAGATATCTTGGAAATGCCTCCTCCTAAAATCCTAAAATAACTAGGTTCCTTCCAGGGGAAGTTGGCATATCTAAGACATTTTTTTTTCTAATCTCTCAGGTAGGTGTCAGCCCTTCTTGGTATTAATTAAAAAGGATGCCAAATTCATTTGGGAAGAGAAATGTCATCGGGCCTTTGAGGACATTAAACAATATTTAATGACATCTTATATTTTGGTAGCCCCTATCCCAGGGAAATGTTGATACTTTATACCGCGGCCCTAAATGACCTCTTGGAGCCCTCTTAGGCCAAGTTAATGATGACGGTAAAGAAAATGCACTATACTATTTGAGTCGTCATATAATACCAACAAAAGTGAGGTATCCACCTATTGAGAAGCATTGTTTGGCGTTAATTTTTGCTGCCCAAAATCTTAGACATTACATGCTCTCTCATAAGATTACCCTTATTTCGAAAGTTAACCCATTGCAATGTTTGATGAAATGAAAAACACTCTCAGGGTGTCTAGCAAGATGGTCGATGACCTTATTACAGTTTAATATAACTTTTGTTACCCTCTGTGCTATCAATGGATAGATTTTAGCAGACTTTCTCGTTGCACACCCACTGTCAGCTAGGTCCCCTCTCAACGACGAACTACCAGATGAGCAAGTTTTAAAAATAAAATTCTCCAATGTGCAACTCTGGGAGATGTACTTTGACAGTGCTTCATCAGCCATAATAGATAAAAGATCAGGCACAGTAATACCAAACAAAGTAGGGATTGGTTTGATCTTTATCACACCAGATAAGGGTATGTAGAGGTTCTTATACCGCCTGATAAAGTCGTGCGCCAAAAATGAAGTAGAGTGTAAAGCTTTAATCACCAAATTGGAGTTGCAATCTTATTGGATATAACAAAAATTTCCATCTATGGGGACTCTCAACTCGTCATCCGGCAAGTCGCCGACAATACAAAATTTTGAAATCAAGACTAGCAAAATATCACCAATACGCGATGAAGCTACTGGAGCAAATCCCCTACGTAACCTTCTACCGGATTCTTAAGAAAGATAATGCCCGTGTCGATGCTCTAGCAAAACTTTCTAAAGAGCCGGCATGTCCCCTGGAGGACTCCATTGAAATCACAACACAAAGGAGATAAATTCTGTCTTGAATTAACCTCGATAATCCACACAAACTTGAAAAAGAGGAAACAACGATTGCAGTTGCAGATATCAACGAAGATTTGTGCAAGCCATTAATAGAATATTTGCATACTGAAAAGCTACCGGAAGACAAGTTTGAGGCACATCACATTACAAGAAGGCTATGTCATACGCCTTGGTTGATGATGTACTCTACAGAAATTTGTTCGACCAGATGTGGCTATGATGCTGAAGCAAAGCTGAAACCCAAAATATTGTCAAAGGAGTACATTCTGGATTGTGTTGCGCTCACTAGTCATGACCAAAGATGAAAATGAAAATCAAAACACTTGGATATTATTGGTCAGCAATGATGTTCGACTGCATAGATACAGCCAGAAAATGTCACCAGTGCTAAGTGCATGGGGTGCTCTTACACCAACCATTGAATGTGCTACACCCAACCGTTGCTTCGTGGCAATTCGAGTATTGGGGCATGGACATAATAGGTCAGATCCTCCAAAGGACGCAGGTTTATACTTGCTGCTATAGATTACTTCTCCAAATGGGCAGAGGCATTGTCACTACGACCAGTTACGGTGCAACACATTCTTCAGTTTTTCAAAAGCTAATTTGTCTACCATTTCAGAGTACCACGAAGAATAATTTACAACAATGGGAAAAGCACAAAAATCAATAAATTAATCAAAATACATGGGATAGATTGGAGTTACTCTACAATTTACGATGGAAGAGCTAACGAATTGGATGAGGCCTTCAACAAAATGCTGGTATAGATTTTAAAGAAAACACTGGATGAAAATAAATGGGATTAGTACAACAAACTATTAGAAGCCTTGTGAGCCTACTGGACAACTTTCAGGACTACCACTCAGCGTACACCCTACGTACTCGTGTACGGGTCCGAGGCTGTGCTACCGTTAGAAATTGAAACGCCGTCTCTTAGAGTTGCTATCACCAACTAACTCACAATAGAAGAAAGTGCAAAGCTCAGACTTGAGGAACTAGAGAGTCTGGGAGGAAAATGACTTGAAGCACAACAACATCTGAAACTTTACCACGCAAAGATGGTACAAGCTCAAGACAAATTGGTCCGCCTAAAGACATTTAAAGTTGGTGACCTTATCGTCGAGCTCACAAGGCCTATTCTTGCATACCGCAAGATAGGTGGAAATTTTGAGCCTTGGTAGGGACCATTTGTCATTGAAAAAGTCTACGCAAATGGAGCCTACCAATTAGTAGAATTTTGGGGCGAAAGACCTATGCTACCAATCAACGGACGATACCTAAAGACATACTACGCAACCTAACATTATTTGCCCTCACTTGATTTGAAATTTTGATTGTTTTGAGGTTCTTTATGCAGCCAAACATCTATGATAGGGTCCAAAATTTATGTAACAAAATTAACCTCAGCATAATAAATTTTTTTTAAGAAAAAATTAACACCTCAATTTTCTCTTTTCAAATTTAATATGCTACTAATTTAACGAAAATTCAAACATAAATAAACGATCTATGCACCAAAATAAACTAAAATTTTCATCAATAAATACTTTGTTTTGTTCTTGTTCATGCATAGTTTCGGCCCACTGATATTTTTCCTGTCGTCTGCAGAGAAATATCAGGCTAGAAGCTGATCTTCGCTTTCAAAGATGGTTGGAATCTCCCACTAAATGAAGAAATGACGTCATTGGGTGGCATTATATATTTCAACATGGAATTTAACCAAGTCAACATGGATTACAAGGGGCCTTTAATGAATTTCATCAGTCAATGGGAAAAGGAAGGGCTGCCCTCACTACTAAAGGTGGTCACCAAAGACTACATCACTAAAAGGAAAGAGCATGATGGTACAACAGGACTCGATGGAGGGGCCCAACCGTTTACCATCCCTGATAGCTACGCCGACTGGGGGCCTAGTTGTTGCTGATAATGAAAGGATACCGTTTGCTCCACTATGAAGAACACATTGAAGAAACGCCAGCTGACAAAAATTGAGAAGAACAGAGATGCCAAAAAGAGGCAGATAACTTGCTCACTCCTATTCCTGAGGTACACATTTGTGATCCGGGCATGAAAGAGACCTCTTCCAACCAGCCTGATACGAATGAGGAGTTTGAGTTTGTTACAAAGCCAAAGATACTACCAGCTTTAGATGTTCTGTGTACAGGTTTCCCTACCTGCAATGCCGAAATACCTGCACGAGGGTCAGCTACAGGGGCCTTCGTGGAGTGCCCGGACTGCAATGTCCTACATCTACAATGCTACAACATGTTGGAGGAATATGCATCCACCGATGATGGATCTCAGACCCCTGATTACCAAAAAGAGGCAGAGCCATATGTCCCAATGGATGTAGAGCCGTATGTTCCGCGGGGTACAGAGCAAAATGTTATGTCAGACGCAAATTCATTCATTCTGTTAGAGCCAGAGACGGCACCAATTTGGGTTCCCACTCATGTTTAAATGTGGGAATACCCACGACAACTGTCGACTCCCAGTAAGGTGGAATATTATAAAATGAGCAATGTAAAGAAAAGAGGCTTCAATTTCTATGAAGAAGTACAGTGAAAATTCATCAACATACTGGAGAGATTAGAACTGTATACCAGAGTCTTCTCAGAAACTGATGAATAGAGCATTTTTAACTGCATTTTTTACCTAAGGGACAGAGGCTGAGCAAGTTTACTTATGGAAAAGACTTATTCCGAGTTGACGAAATGGATGCGAGGAAAAGGGAGGATTACTATCTAGTGTGGCTGCTGCTACAACTTCACAAATGACAGATAAGAGAATCCGCTTGGGATACTCAGACACAATCAAGTAGATCCACTACCACCACAGATAAAGTGGATGATCAAAAGAATGGTCAGATGAAGTATTCTGCCTGCTTTCTGCATTCTAAATATTTGTATTACCAACATCTACGATGAGGGTGATTTCATTCCTCCACACATCAATCATCATGACTTTGTGAGGCATTTTTGTACGGTCTCATTCATGAGTAAAAGTAACATCTTATTTAGGAGAGAAATTAATATCGTTGGCCTTGGTGAGTTTAGAGGCTTTGTGTAGATTCCCCTACCAGTTAGCTCAATGCTTGTTCTTAAAGGCAATGGTGCAGACGTTACTAAGCATTGCATTCCAAGAGTGCAATACCATTGGGTGTCCATAACCTTCCGATGGATGGATGACAGCAAGATGCCGCACTGATTTCAGCCAGATCCAGAGCTGAAGGAACTACCACCTTACGAGTTATGAGAGGGTTGCACCTCCAAGAACATGCAAATGGAACTCTTGTCGTGAAGCGTGGTTTAGAAGGTCAGCTTCTTCAGGAGCTCGTCACAGTAGGAACAGACAATCAGAAGGTTCCTTACTACTTTACTACATTACAACAATATGATATGTACCAGAGATGTTCAGCCTATAATGTGTACTTGACACGAGATATTTTGGATGTACTTTGATGCATTTTGCATATTGTACTTTTTGACGCGTTGGCCTACACTTGATCTGTAACATTTTGTTGAAACAAATTAATGAAGTTTCGTTCAAAAATGTGTCTTTTTGTCAATTACTTTTTGTGCAATGTATAAAAGCCACGAATCACATGTTGGTTCAAAATTACAATGAACAAAGAACAAAACGAGAAACAAAAATTTGTTTTTTTTTAAATTTAAACCAAAATAACCAATAAAAAAACAACAAAATAACTCTCTTTCAAAAAATCAACCAACTAAAATCAAATTTTGAAAGCATATTTTGAAAAAAAATTTAATATAATAAAAACAACAAGAAAAGAAAATAAATTTGTTGAGTGGATTCTCTCAATTTAGGAGTCTCTTACTCTTTGCTCCCGCAGCACAACTGTCTTTGTCTTCACCAATTCTTATCAAATTTCACATTTTGCGCAAACACTCGCAAATTTTCACAAATCCTCTTCAACAATTTCAACCTTTACATACGACACATGTCTTTAAATTAAACACTACAAACTCTGTAGAAATATCACTTCAAATCAGTCCCAAATTTCTTATTTACCCTTTTGAGGTCGGTCCTTACCTTTCGACGCTCTCTTTTGAGATTGTTCACTACCTTTCAATTTTCATTTTCAAATTAGTATTTAGTTTCAGATTCACCCATTTGAGGTTGGTCCTTACCTTCTCATGCTCTCTTTTGAGATTGATCACTACCTTTCAATTCTCATTTTCAAATTAGTCTCTAATTTCTGATTCACCCTTTTGAGGTCGGTCCTTACCTTCCAACGCTCTCTTTTGAGATTGATGACTACCTTTCAATTCTCATTTTTTAATCAGTCCCTAATTTTTTATTCACCATTTTGACGTCGTCCCTTACCTTTGACGCTCTTTTGAGATTGATCCCTACCTTTCAATTCTCATTTTCGAATCAATCCCTGATTCCTGATTCACACTTTTGAGGTCGGTCCTTACCTTTTGGCGCTCTCTCTTGAGATTGATCACTAAATTTCAATTCTCATTTTAAAATCAGTCCCTAATTTCTGATTCACCTTTTGAGGTCAGCCCTTACCTTCCGACACTCTCTTTTGAGATTGAACCCTACCTTTCAATTATCATATTCGAATCAGTCCCTAATTTCTGATTCTACCTTTTGAGGTCGGTCCTTACCTTCTGACGCTCTTTTTTGCAAATGATCTCACCTTTTAATTCTCATTTTAGAATCAGTCCCTAATTTTTTATTCACACCTTTTGTGGTCGGTCCTTACATTTCGATGCTCTCTCTTGAGATTGATCACTACCTTTCAATTCTCATTTTAGAATCAGTTCCTAATTTCTGATTCACCCTTTTGTGGCTGGTCGTTACCTTCCGACGCTCTTTTTTGAGATTGGTCCCTACCTTTCAATTCTCATTTTTAAATTAGTCCTTAACTTCTGATTCCTCTCTTTTCATGATGGGCCTTAACTTTTGACCCTCTTCTGAAATTAATACTTGAATTTTAAATCCCACCCTGAGGTCAGCACTTACACACTGATTCCCGTCTTCTATAAATTCCTGAAATCTCATAACTCAAAATTTACTCTCCAATCCCCAACAAGAGTCCCTACTTCTTGACTTTGAACAAATATTCACCTATTATATTCCCCAATAGAAAGAAAAAAAACACACAATCCCACACTCCTTCAATGTCTCTTGAATTAAGAGTTTGTATTAATTTTGCTGATCTTATCGGTCAACGCCAATACGCACGGTGTGTTTGTCTAGCACACTACATCTATTGAAGGTCCATTTGTTGACCTCATTTTTGGTTGAGGTCTAGATTTCCTCTTTAGTAGCCTAAGTTCTAGCCATATGACTTCCTGCTGACTATTCCTAGAAAACTAGAAAAGGAACCCTCACCATTAGAAATTCTAAACCCTCTTTACTCATCTTGAAGTTCTACATATTGGTCCTAACTTCTAGCACTTAGTAGGTAGGTTCATGGTGAAACTGAAGGAGAGTTCCCATATGACTCTTTGACCTTAGGGTTAACCTTGGATGTTGGTCTAGAGCTAAGGCACTCACCAACAATCACCTCACTCACAATCACTCGCAAATGCAAAATAAAAATTTCTTAACTTTGATCCCTTGATACTTTTTGGGTCCATAGCATATTTATGTTGGTTGGCACCCCAACTCTACCAAAATCCCCAACATATCCTGTTGCCCCTAAACACCCCAAAATTACCTAGATACCCTTCGCACCCTAAATTTGGCCAAAATTTCCAAATTTACCCAAATTTGTTAAAAAATCATTTCAAACCTTTTGAAAACACCCAAATTATCCAAAATCACCAAAAATTGCCAAATTACCAAAATTCCAAAAAATCCTAAAAATTCTCCAAAATCACAAAAAATAGCAAAATTACCCAAAATCACCCTCCTTACCCCAAAATTTCAAAAATTCCAAAAAATCCTAAAAATTCCTAAAATATCCCAAATATTCCTAATTTCACTTTTCTCAACTACAACATGACCCAATTCGACCATTTTGACCTTTTTGACCAATTCCCCCAAATTACCTTTAAAGGCCCAATTTCCCCAAATCCACTTCAAATGTCCATCAAATTGGTGTCCATTTTCCCCAATTTCAATCCTAAACTCAAATTTACCTTTCCTATGACCAATATAAAATAAATTCAAGCCTAATTGGTCCATTCTTTGAGCCAAATTTTGATTTAGATCAAATAACCATTTTTTGCCCTATGACTTGGTTCCACCTAATTGAACCCCATGACCTACTCCATTGGTCTCAATTTGGACCCTAAACTCTTAATAACATTCCTAAACATCAAGCTTTACCTTCTATTGGCCTTGTTGAAGCCTCAATTGCACTCAATTTTGACCCAAGTCCAAAAATCCCTAAATTTTGCCCTAAATAGGCTATGCCTTAAGATTTCACCAAATTGAATGATTTAGACCCAAAATTGGAACCCAATTCATGTTGAAAACTCTTCATAGAATTCCTATTGACCATTCTCAACAATAGATTTTTTCTTAGCCCAAGGCTAGCCCAATCTAGACCCAAGTCTAGCCCATCATGCCTAGAATGACCAAATCTCCAAAATCCTCAAAATTGACCCCCCCTCCAATTGAACTCAAAATTCTTTCAATTTTTCACCAAAAATGTTCATTACAATCATATACGTCAAATGAATCAATCAATTTGGTCAATTAACATGGATATCTTAGGCCAAACCCAATTTTTTGTCATTTGAGCCCACATTGGACCCATGCACTAAAATTAGCCTAACTACCCTAAAACCACCAAATTAATGACTCCACAACCATTAGTTGGACCCTACTGACTAAGCTAAACCCCATAAAACCACCTAAGCTAAGCCGTGGACCAAAGTTCCCCTAACCAAGGGGTTTTGATTCCATATTTTCTTAAGCCTTGGATATTTTTGTCAAAACTAAACCTCAACTCATTTAATTTTTGTGACATATTCCCCTGGCTCACCTGACCACCTAGCTACCTCCCCTGGTATAGCTGGTTGTCCTAGTAGCTGGAAAACACCAAAACAGTGAGCCACCACCTCCAAGTTAAACCCATATCAAACCTAGAGCCACCTCATCCAAATTAAATGTTAGAGCCTGTCTGTCCTCCACTTAAGCATCACTTTCCGCCCCCTAATTGGCCATGACAGCCACCCTTAAGCCATTTTTACAAAAATTTCCCATCCACGACCATGGGAAGAGAGTTGAAATTTTCTAAGAGAGAGCCCTTCAAACTGTTCACAAAAACTCTGTGAGACCTCCTCAGCTCACGCCAACCCCTTTCCCTCACTAATTCCCATTATGGAAGCTCAATTTTGAGCTCAAACTTCTGCCTAAAACCAGGACAGAGCTCAATACACCTCCATAGTCCACCAAACTCCAATTAAACTTACCCACACCTTCACTAAAGTGAAAGAAGCGGAACCCCCATCAAATTCCCCTTCCACAGAGACCCTAACATAGCTCTAGACCAACACCTGAAATCAAGCTTGGTCGAATTCATACCTAGACCTTTCACCACAGCAAGAGGATCAATACCTAGCCTCCTTGGACTCTAACTAATGTGCCCTTAAAATAAAATAAAAATACCCTCTTGCTCAGTGAACAAAGAAGAACAAAGTGGAAAAAATTTAAAGTTTTTCTATGCATGTTTAATTTTTAATTAATTAAATACTATTTTGAGTCTTGTGATTCTGCATGCATGTAGACATTTCACCATGGCTTGAAATTTTAGAATGTTGTTGCCTCTGTCTTAGAGAACATTTCATGATTTTCCAAAGTTAGATCAGACCTCTAGACAAAGATCCATATTTTTCAAATTTACGTTTATTATTTGCATAAATTAGTCACGATAATTAGCATGTTGCTTAGAAAATTCCGTGAAAATTTTGGAAGGTTTAATGTGACCAAAGAACCCTTTGAAAAATATTTCATGGGTTAAGTCATTAAGAACACACCCAATTTCCACCAACCCTAGAACAAAAAGAAAATTAATTTTGGGAAACCTAAACTTTTAAATGACTTAATTTTTTATCTCCACTGTGATTTGAACTTCAGAGAATTCTCCATAAAAATTTCAAATCATTTGAAGCTTATTTGATAACTCAAATTAATTTTCTAAGTTAAATGGCATTTTAAACACTAAAATGATTTTTAAAAATTAAAAAATAGCTCAAAAAGCTATAAAAATGAGTTTTTGGAGTTCTCTGTGGTAAGAGTGATTTTATAAAAATAAATTGTTAATAAAAATAAAAACTTCTTTTTTAACCTATTTTCAAAAATTAAAGTAATTAAAAAATGATTAAAACTACAGAAATAATAAAAGTCATGGAAATGTTCTAACCTATTTTATAAGCACTTAAAAATAATTGGAATATTTTTCCTGATCTTCCAAGTGAAAATATTAAATTTTGAAGCTTAAAATAATTTTTAAAGGCTTAAAAATAGACTTTCACTAAAATAATTCCAATAATTCAAAGAAAAATAAGAAAAATGTGAAATTTATTTCTCTATGTTCCTTCACATCAGAGAAATCTAATAAAAATAAAAATATTATTTTTCCACATTTAAAATATTTTAAAATTGATAAACACTCCAAAATTTAAAATAATTATAACAATTAAAATAAAACTCAAAAAATTATGAAATTAGGTCCAAATAATTTTCTGGTATAATTCTCTCTCCTGTAAAATTTTCAAGGTATTAGGCTTTTTCATTGGTCAAGTTATAGAATTTTTTTTGAAAAATCCTCTTTTTGCATAAAAATAAATATGTAAATTAAATTAAATTTTGAAAAATCACATTTTCTCCTGTGATGTCTTAATTGACCCATGAGTGAAGTGGAATGAAAATTTCAAAGTCATTTGAGTTAAATTTGACAAATTATGAAGTGATAAAGCCTTAGGGAAAAAAGTGTAATTTTGAAATTTAGCCTAAACAAACATTTGAACTTAATTCAAGGAGGGAAAAGGGTAACCTCTGATTCTAACTAACTTATTTTGACGATTGAAATACAAATAAATTAATTGGTAGAAACCAATCTCACTTTTAAAAATTAGAGGATAAAACTGCAATTTCCTAATTTCTAAAGAGTTTTTAAGGTATAGTCAAATAACTGATCCTAGACTTAGGAGTATAGTTTTTTGTATTAATAACTCACTAATTTAATACCCCTATTTGATGTTCAAATGAATTTCAAAAATGAATCATCATCACTTGAAATTTTAATCTCTTTCTAAGACGTCCACAAAATCTTAAGGGCTTAGTAGTGACTTAAGCTGAATTAAACTTTGTTAAATAAGGATTGGAAAAAGTAGACATAGCTAAAATTAAACATGTTTGAAACACTATAAGCCCAAATTAAAGTTGGTTGAGTGTCTTAATAACACTAACTTGCCTTTCTAAGGATTTTCACCCACATAATCTTCAAAATAAATCACAAATGTTAATTACCCTACTCTTATGGATAATTGAAACATTATNCTACAAAATTTAAAATAATTCTTAAAATTCAAATAAAATTCAAAAAATAATGAAATTTGGTCCAAAGGCTTCATTGGTCTAGTTCTACCTCCAGTAAAAATTTCATAGGATTAGATATTACCTTGGTGAAGTTAAGAATTTTCTTTGAAAAATACTATTTTTGCATAAAAATAATCATATAAATTAAATTAAGTTTTCAAAAATCACATTTTCTCCTCTGATGTCCTAATTGACCCATGAATGGGGTAGAATAAATCTTTTAAAGTCAATTGAATTGAATTTGATTAAAATTTATGAAGTATTAAAGAGCCTTAGGGGCAAATGTGTAATTTTGGAAATTTTGCCTTAATTAACATTTAGGATTAATTCAAGGCTTAGGGGCAAATGTGTAATTTTGGAAATCTTGCCTTAATTAACATTTAGGCTTAAGTCAAAGAGTAGGGGCAAATGTGTAATTTTTGAAATTTAGCCTTAATTAACATTTAGGCTTAATTCAAGGAAGGAAATGTGTAACCTCTGATCTTAATTTGGATGTTTGAAACACAAGGGGTTAATTGGTAGAAACAAACCTCACTTTCTTAATTGAAAAGTTAAGTTAATAAATTTTTAAAAATTATTACAATATAAAAGTTTATTAAAATAAAATGAACCCAGGACTTATGGGTATTACTTTTGAAGTCAATAATTAATCAACTTAATACCCCTATTTTGATTTTGAAATAAGATTCAAATAGTGAATTATGACCATCTAAAGCTTAATCTTTTCAAAACTAATTAAGACACTCACCTAGTTCTTAAGGGCTCAGTAGTGACTAAGGCTAAATGAAGTTTCATTTAAATAAGCATTAGAAAAGTATACATCATTGAAAATTAAAACATCTTTCAAACTCTACAAGCCCAATTTGGTCAAAAATTTGGCTAAGTGTTCCAATGACACTAACTTGCCTCTTTAAGGGGCTTCACCCACATAATCTTCAAAATTAAATTACAAATGATAATTACCTTACTCTTAAGGATAATTGATACATCAATGCTCACTGAGCACTAAGGGTATTTACAAGATAAATTATTAAGCAACATAATAAGTTTAAAAGAAATCAGGATATTCCACCGGGTAGCATGAGAGCAGCACAGACCTACTTCTTTCTCTAGATCTTTTGGATACCTCGGAGATCTAAAAAACTTAATATATTTTACTTGACAACATTATCCTTAATAAACTTCTAAGGACTCACCAAGCTATGACCTAGGAGTAGATAGGTCGTAAAAACTTTACTTCATATTTTCATATAAACTGCCTTAACATGCCTTTTGAGTTTCAGGTGGTGGAACGAGAAGACTCGCCAGGTACGCTTTTATAGTTTTCAGCGTCGTCTTTCTTGTACTTGCATACTGTACTTTTAAACCTGCAGACTTATATGTTAAACAAGAACGCCACCCTACATGAAAACTAAAACTATCAGGATATCCATAAAACTAAAACGAAAACCAAAACTAAATGTAAAATCAACAAAGATAAAATTCACCTCCACAACATTCAAAATATAAAACAACTCAAAATTTAATCACAAACAACACACAATACTATNGGTCTACTAAACTTAATATGTTTTGCTTAACAAAAATCAACCTTAATCAAACTAATAGGGACCCACCAAGATGTAACCTAGGGTTAGGTAGGTCACCAAAACTTTACTTTCCTGCTTCATATAAAATTCCTTGACATGCATTTTGATTTTTAGGTAGTGGAACGAGAAAACTCTCTAGGTACGCTTTTACAGTCTACAGTGCCGTCTTTCTTGTACTTTCTTACTATACTTTTGATGTTAACACAAACTTGCTTGCTAAACAATAGCATCATCGTGCATAAAAACTAAAACAGTTAGGATAGCCACAAAACCAAAACCCAAAACCAAAACTAAAATCAACTAAGATAAAATTCACCTCCACAATATTCAAAATATAAGACAACTTAAAATTTAATCACAAACATCACACAAAATAATAACTACAACCAGATTAAGACGTCTCTATCGGATGATCGGGAATCCATCAAAGGTAGTAACCTACNAAAACAACTCAAAATTGAATCACAAACATCACACAAAACCACAACTTCAACTAAATTAAGACGTCTCTATCAGATGGTCAGGAATTCCTTGGAGGAGGTAACCTACAGTTTCTAAAGAGGCTTCCCACGGTTTAAATGAAATTATGGAACTCATTAAGTTGGGTTTGATAAATTCATTCAGGCTTCCCACGGTTTAAATGAAATTATGGAACTCATTAAGTTGGGTTTGATAAGTTCATTTTGACTAAGTGAATCAAATAGAAAATAGTGATGCCGGAATGAGGGAACCGTAGGATCCTAACCAANGGTTGCTAACGAGGTTTTCCACGGTCTAAATGAAATTATGGAACTCATTAAGTTGAGTTTAGTAAATTTATTACGACTAAGAGATTCCAATNTTAATCACAAACATCACACAAAACAACAACTACAACTAAATTAAGACTTCTCTATTGGATGATCGAGAATCCCTCNTCAAAATATAAAACAACTCAAAATTTAATCACAAACATCACACAAAACTACAATTGCAACTAAATTAAGACGGCTCTATCAGATGATCGGGAATCCCTCAAACACAAAACTGACACTTCAACTAAATTAAAACGTCTCTATTGGAAGATCGGGAACCTTCGGAGGAGGTAACCTACGATAAATATTGTCTCTATTGGAAAATCGGGAACCCCTCGGAGGAGGTAACCTACGGTTGCTAACGAGGCCATCTCTATTGGAAGATCGGGAACCCTCGACACAAAACTAAAATTGCAACTAAATTAAGACGTCTCTATCGGATGATCGGGAATCCCTCGGAGAAGGTAACCTACGGTTGCTAACGAGGCTTCCCACGGTCTAAATGAAATTATGGAACTCATTAATTAACCTACGGTTGCTAACGAGGCTTCCCACGGTCTAAATGAAATTATGGAACTCATTAAGTAACCTACGGTTGCTAACGAGGCTTCCCACGGTTTAAATGAAATTATGGAACTCATTAAGTTGGGTTTCGAGGCTTCCCACGGTTTAAATGAAATTATGGAACTCATTAAGTTGGGTTTGATAAATTCATTCAGGCTTCCCACGGTTTAAATGAAATTATGGAACTCATTAAGTTGGGTTTGATAAGTTCATTTTGCTCATTAAGTTGGACAACTTCAACTAAATTAATACGTCTCTATTGGAAGATCGGGAACCCCTCGGAGGAGGTAAATACGGTTGCTAACGAGGCTTCCCACGGTCTAAATGAAATTATGGAACTCATTAAGTTGAGTTTCGTAAGTTCATTTGCTAAATGAAAGTATGGAACTCATTAAGTTGAGTTTAGTAAATTCATTTGGACTAAGTGAATCCATGAAATTATGGAACTCATTAAGTTGAGTTTAGTACTTCAACCAAATTAAGACGTCTCTATCGGATGATCGGGAATCCCTCAGAGGAGGTAACCTACACTTCAACTAAATTAAAAGGTCTCTATTGGAAGATCGGGAACCCCTCGGAGGAGGTAACCTACGATTGCTAACGAGGCTTCCCATGGTTTAAATGAAATTATGGAACTCATTAAGTTGAGTTTAGTATGTTCATTTGGACTAAGTGAATTCAATAGAAAATAGTGGTGTCGGAACGAGGGAACCGTAGGATCCTAACCGGTGTAACTCTAATAAACTTTAATATGCCCCTATAAAATTTAAAAAACTTCAACCATAGGGGCACCTGATTTGACATTATAACTTGACACACTAGAAAACTCAAACTCGTCGCGGTAGGGGCTTGGAACTAGCATGGTGGGCAGCACGACCATCTTTAACAGCAAAACTTATCTTCCCCAGCTAAACCAATCTTCCTTCCATAGACTTAAACAACAAAGCCATGGGACTTCGAGGTTTCTTGCTTATGCAAAGTAAATCCTCACCCTCAAGTCTTATTATCCTTTGGGATAGATACAGGATTTGAGGTACAGTGCTCTTTCATTTTAAACTATGAAAAATCCTTCGGGATAGATACAAGATTTGAGGTACAATGCTCTTTCATTTAAACTATGAAAAATATGGTTTCGGGATAGATACAGGATTTGAGGTACAGCGCTCTTTCATTTAAACTATGAAAAATATGGGATCAGTTTGATTTCATATTTTTCTAAAACTTCGGGCGACGGGACTTTGATTCTGGTGACCGACAGCTTCTTACGAGCAACTCCAACCAAAAATAATGCCGACATCTTCTGGCGACTCCGCTGGAGACAAGCTTTTCTCTCCATACAAATCTAGAAATATTATCTTCACACATCGGTAATATTTCTATGCCCCTCTTGGACCAAATTACCCTTCTTCTGTTGGCATACTTTACCCATTTTTGTTATGGGAAAGTACAACTAAATCCTTGGACTTCAGGACTAGCTGTTCAAGCATCTTTAAACAGAGGGATTCAGAAGGCCATTAAGGACTCTTTAAATTTTCATGTGGGGTTGGACCCCCAATAGGTATGTCAGTGGACTAGTTTCGCCTGGGCGTTGTGTGTTGTAAAGTTGTTCCTGCACTGGGTCCTAAACTTTGCATTTCTTCGTCTCCTTCGGGTTTGGTTTGCTTTTCTATGAATCAAGCCAAGTTGTTGCGCCTCTTTGCGCTTATTTAATTTGTTAATTGCAACTCTTCAATGCTTTCATCACAAGTGAATAATAAATTTAAAAATAAAATAATAAAGAATGCCCAGTTCATAAGACAAGTGCCTTAATTTGAGTACTTTTGTCGAAACTGCAAGGCACGAGACATCGCTGACTTTTGAAAATTCTTCCAATCACAAGGATAATGTCTTCGCCAAGGTTGATCTTTTATTTTGCCTCTGGAATGGAGTTTGCTATCAATAAGGATGAACTGCANAATTATGGAACTCATTAAGTTGAGTTTAGTAAATTCATTTGGACTAAGTGAATCTAATAGAAAATAGTGATATCGAAATGAGGGAACCGTGAGATCCTAACTGGTGTCGCTCTAATCAGCTTTAACATCTCCCATAAAATTTAAAGAACTACTATCATAGGGCCACCTGATTTGACATCATAACTGGACACCCTATAAAACTTAAACTCGTCATGGCAAGGAGCTTGGAGCTAGCACTGTGGGCAGCCCTGCCATCTACAATAGCAAAATATGTCTACATCAGCTAAATCAACTTCCTTCCTTAGAATTAAAAAACCAAGCCATAGGATTTCGAGGTTGTTTACTTATGCAAAATAAATCCTCACCTCATCTTTAGGCCTTTGTACAACCATGTCGTACAATATAAGCCCTAACGCATCTTAGGATTCTGAGGTTGTCGTTTGTGACGACCTAAAACATCACATCTCCCAGGATATTTGTATGATTTTCTCACACAAAAGTAAGCCCTAACCAATAATATTAGCAGTATGAAGCACCTAAATATTTTTGCTCAAAATTGAAACCAAATAATAGGATAGACCGGGAAGTCACGGAGGTTCTCCTCCGGATCCATGACATCCCCTAGTTCTTCTTTCTTTGGATTCCAAAAACAAAATGTTCTAATTTTGAGCCAATCCCATTTCTCACATCTTTGTTCGATATCGTTGAAAAGTCCTATCCTTTGGAACTCCTTGAAGATAATATTTCCTGATTCTTATCAAGCGTTTGCTTAGGTGACTTCAACCATTTAAGATTAATTAACTATAGTGGCTTGCACTTATAGGAAGCTTATCTGAACCCAACTTAATATAAACCCTATTTAATTCTTCATATTAAATAGAGGAAATTGTGGGCAAATAAAATGGTTTCATAGATCAAATGGACGTCAAACGTTTCTTAGTTTATTTGATCGAGACTCACCCTCAAGTCTTGTGTTTATCCTTTGGGATAGATACAGGGTTTGAGGTACAACGCTCTTTCATTTAAAGTATGAAAAATATGGGGTCAGTTTGATTTCATTTTTTTTTTCAAAACTTTTATATATTTAAATTATAATGACCTTCAGAAGCAGGCGACGAGATTTCAGTTCCAGTGACCGACAACTTCTTACGGGCAACACTCCCCAAACCAAATTAGTGTCGACAACTTCTGGAGACTCCGTTGGGGATAAGTTTCTCTTTCCATTTAAATCAGGAAAGTAGTATTTTTATAAATCTGTAATATGTCCATGTCCCTCTTGGACCAAATTACCATTCTTCCATTGACATATTTTACCCATTTCTATCTTGGGAAAGTACGGTCAACTCTTTTGACTTCAGGACTGTTTGTTCAATCACCTTTGGAAAGAAAGGTTCAGGAGGTCATTAAGGACTCTTTAAATCTTCATATGGGGTCGGACCCCAATAGATGTGTCGGTGGACTAGTTCCACTTGGGCATTGTGAGTTATTAAATGGGTCCCGCACTAGGTCCTTACACTTTACACCTCCCTTACAAATCTGATTTGTTATTTTGAAAATTAAATAAAATTGTGTTGTGTGGTGCGGGCTTCAAAATTAATTAAATTTTTTTCTACTTTCAAAATACCTTTTTACTAAAACTTTTGAAATCCCCGTAAACTAAAATTTACCTGGTCTACACATCAACCTCTGTTAATTTTTAGTGCTTACACTAAAGATTACAAGGTTTTGGCCATAAAACTAACCCAAAACTTGTTGTTTTAAAGCTGTTGCAATGGCCTACCCAACGCTGAATTTTTCTTGCAACTTGCCGACTAGACATGAAGCCCACAACGTTGCTCCCACCATCAAGTTCTGAGCCAGATTTGAAGACCACAAGGTTATCCTCGGGAAGGCTCCGTTTGTCGTGATGAAAATCACCGCTCCAGAAGTTCAGGAGTCGTTTGCTGAGTTCAACCTGGACTGTCTTAAGGACTTCCCTTCCTACAAGAAAGCCAAGACTAGTGCTGTTGTGGAACCTACCAAGCCTATTGTCCCCGCTGCTGCTAAGGGGAAAGAAGTAATGATCATTGAAGACCCAACTGAGGGATTAGCTATCCCACCATCAGTATTTGAAATCGGATCAAGTTCAAAAGTTTCACTGCTAAACCCAAACTCAAAGGAGAAATTGTAGCTTGAGGGTTTGGAGGGAAACTAAAGCTTAGACTCCTGAGGAAATACCTGTCGAGGAAGATCCTCACTAAGAGAGTTAGAATTACTAGAAGTATATCCACTTCTGCGAGGAAGTAGATTCCATCCTTTAATGGATACCGAAGGATACGAGAGTATCCAAAAAATAGACGCTGCATTACTATCACTTCATGTACAGGGTGTGGTGATAAAGAAACATACTCCTATCACCGGAGTCAGTTCAGTCTTTCAGAGGCTAGCTGCCAAAGAAGGTTGTTCAGTGAGTGAACTACTTAAATGACTGGGACGTGCAATTTTCCCTCGAACGAAGAAAGAAATTTTAAAAGACATCAAGTCAGCCAAACGACCTCAAAGTTTGACTGAAGATTTGCAGCTCATATTCCCGTCTGGTTTCGCTTAGGAAGCAGAGTCGGCACTGCTATTTTCTCCGCAGATTCTACCGCTACCTGGACCATAGGCCATTGACCGGTTAAGTCAAGTCTGGGTTTGAGAATCCTACCAATCACCCACTTTAAAGACATTCCTTAAATTTTGAATGAAAAATGAATAAATTTCTCGATATTGTAACTGATCTGCACCACAGGGAGCATAATCTTCCTCGACATACCGATTTTGCTGCTAGGACACCCCGTCTTTAGGCATCATAGTCAAAGAAAAAGGTATGGATACCCAAGGTCATTGTACCAATACAGTCCAGCAAACCCGCAGGGCAAGATCATAGAATGAAGCTAGGGTTTGAAGTATCTAACATCATCACAACAATTGCTAGTGAAACGGAAGAGCAATAGGAGGTCCAGTAGGGTCCCCCGGATCTTAGAACAATCAAAGAATCAATGATCGAAGAAAAGTTGAAAAGCTCAGGGTCGAGATTTCTGAGTTGGCTCGGCAACACGGAGTTTCCATTGACAATGATGCTAAAGATTTTGACTATAATGACTACCTTAAAGAGGATTTCAAGGATATCCATGTGATTTAAACTAGAGCCGCTACATCTGCGCATGAGGCTCAACCTCTCATCGAAAAGAATGTCGTAGATGAGCTGTGTAGGGTCATTCTTATAAGGGATGAACAAGTCAGTCAATTGGAGAAAAGGATAGAATATATGACCGCAACCATGACCGCCCTGGCCACTACTCAAGGGCAATCACAAGCACTGCAACTAGCATCTCCAGATGTCAACCAACCAGAGATAATACCCATTACAGATGAAAGAAGAGAAGTTGCCTCAACAAACAGAGATGAGCAACAAAAGAAGGATTCTCCATCAGGCGCCATACCAGAGAAATAATTGAAGTAAATGGTCGAGCAAGTTCGGGAGGCCTTAACCCAATCTAAGGGCGGTGCATTGATTCTAAAGGGTAGACCCTATCTAGAGGAATTCGATGTTGTACCCTTCCCCAAGGGTTTTGTGGCCCCAAACTTTAAAATATTTCATGGAACTGGAAATCCCAAACAACATCCAACACACTTCCAAGCTAGTTGTGGCAACACAAGAAATAGAGAAGCTTTGCTCTTCCAACAGTTTGTCAGCAGCCTGTCAAGAATCGCCTTCAATTGGTATGTTGATTTGGCCAATGAATCAGTAAAGACATTCGTCGAGTTGGAACATTTTTTGTGAAAAGATTTTCCGAAGCGCAACATCATGTGTCTATAGGAGAGCTCATCATGGAAAAGCAAAAGCCCAACGAGACTTTGGTGGATTACGTCTTGAGGTGCAGAAACCTTAGCTTGAAGTGTGAACCTCAGCTACAGGGACATCATACGATTAAGATTTTACTCAAAAGCATTCATGGCCCAGTAGCTTTCATGCTCAACGGACTCACCATCAAATCCTTCAAGAAGCTACATAGTAAAGCCAACAATCTTCAAGAAGAAATCAAACATATGTATTCACACGAGAAGTATAATGCAACTAGAGTGTTTGAAAAGAAATTAGGAAGGGTAGCGACTGTTGACAAAGGAAAATAGTCAATGAAAATATATGCAGAAAATCCTCATCAGTTTTCATCACAGCAGGCTCAGAAACAGAATAGTCAGTCCAGCCAGCGACCACCTAAAAAAGGGTCACCTCGGATAAGATAAGAGAATATCTCTGGCAGAATGATAGAAAATTGTGTATTCTTTCAAAGACGAAGTCGTATCCAAAATGTTAAGAAGTCTGATGAAGAAGCCTGAGTTCAGACTACCAGATCAAAAGAAGTCCGAGGAAGTTGATAAGAAAGATCAAATAAATTATTACCCGTACCACCGATTGCTCGAACATAGTATAGAATAATGCTTCATCTTTAATTATTAGCTTGAAAGAATCTTAAATAAGGGATGTCGGCGCTATTTTATGTTGGATTTGCCCGTAAGATACTGTCGATTATTGAAATTAAAATCCTGTTGCCTACTTCGAAATGACATTGAAGTTTAGAAAAGATGAAATCAAACTGACCCCATATTTTTCATAGTTTAAATGAAAGAGCACTATACCTCAAATCATATGAAATCAGACTGACCCCATATTTTTCATAGTTTAAATGAAAGAGCACTGTACCTCAAATCTTTTATCTATCCCGAAAGATAAACACAAGACTTGAGGATGAGGCTCAATCAAATAAACTAAAAAAGTATGACATCCGTCTTGTCTGCGAAACCTTTATATTTGCCAACAAGTTCCCCTATTTAATATAAAGGATTAAATAGGGTTTATGTTAAGCTGAGTTTGGGCATGCCCTATAGTTAATTACTTCTTAAATGACCAAGGTTACCTAAGAAGACTCCCAAAAGAAATCAGGAAATATTATCTTCAATGAGTTTCAAATTGTAGGACTCTTCAATGAGATCGGACGTAGAGGTGTGAAAGGGGATTGGTTCAAATTTGGAAAATTTTGTTGTAGAATCCAAAAGAGGAAGAACTAGGGGATGTCATGGTTCCGGAGGAGACACCCGGTGACTTCCCAAGCTATCCTAATGTTTGGCTCTAGTTTTGAGGAGAAAAATTTTAAGTATTTCATCCTGCCAATTTTATTCGTTAGGGCTTACATTCGTGTGAAATTATCACACAATAAGCCTGATCCTGTCAATTTCATTATTTAGGGCTTACATTCATGTGAAATTATCGCACAAATAGCCTGAATTGAGGATTTAGGTCGTGACGAACGACAACCTCGGAATCCTAAGACGAGTTAGGGCTTATATTGTACAACAGAGCTATACAAAGGCCTAAAGATGTTTTATTAGTTAGGGATTACATTTGTGTGAAATGATCACACAAATAGCCTGGAAGATGTGAGAGTAGGTCGTGACAAACGACAACCTCAGAATCCTAAGACGAGTTAGGGCTTATATTGTATAGCAAAGTTGTACAAAAGCCTAAAGATAATGTGAGGATTTACGTTACATAAGCAAGTAACCTCAAAGTCCTATGGATTTATTGTTTAAGTCTAAGGAAGGAAGATTGGTTTAGCTGAGGAAGATAGGTTTTGCCATTGAAGATAGTCGTGCTGCCCGCCATGCTAGCTCCAAGCTCCTTGCTGCGATGAGTTTGGGTTTTCTAGTGTATCAAGTTATGATGTTAAATCAGGTGGCCCTATGGTTGAAGTTCTTTATATTTTATGGGGGCATATTAAATTTGATTAGAGTGACACCGGTTAGGATCCTAAGGTTCTCTCGTTCCGGCACCACTATTTTCTATTGGATTCACTTAGTCCAAATAAACTTACTAAATTCAACTTAATGAGTTCCATAATTTCATTTAAATCGTGGTAAGCCTTGTTAGCAACCATAGGTTACCTCCTCCGAGGGATTCCCGATCATCCGATGGAGATGTCTTAATTTAATTGAAGTTGTAGTTTTGTGAGGGTTTGGTGATTAAATTTTGAGTTGTTTTATATTTTGAATGTTGTGGCGGTGAATTTTATCTTGGTTGTTTTTTTAGTTTTGGTTTTGGTTTTGTGGCTATCCTGATAATTTTAGTTTTCCAAGCAGATTTTTATATAGCATAAAGGTATATGAAAGACAACACTGCAAACTGTAAAAGCGTACCTGGCAAGTCTTCTCGTTCTACCCCCTGAAACTTAAAATACATGTTAAGGCATTTAAAGAGGGCTGGAAAAGTAAAGTTTTGGTAGTTTTCCCAACCCTATTTCATATTTTGGTGGGTCCTTAGGGGTTTAGTTAGGGATTATGTTGCCAAGTAAAACATATTAAGTTGAGTAGTTCTCCGAGGTATCCAACAAATCTAGTGAAAGAAGCAAGTCCGCGCTACTCTCACACTATCTGGTGGAAAATCCCGAGTTCTTTTAAACTTATTATGTTGTTTAATAAGTCATCCTATAATTTCCCTTAATGCTCAGTGAACATTAATGTCTCAATTATCCTTAAGAATAGGTTAATTATCACTTGTAATTCAATTTAAGAATTATGTGAGTGAAGACCCTTAAAGGGGCAAGTTGGTGTTATTGGAACACTTAACCAAATTTTGGTCCTAATTAGGCTTGTAGTGTTTGAAAGATGTTCTAATTTTCAATGATGTACTTTTCTAATCCTCATTTAAATGAAACTTGATTTAGCCTAAGTCACTATTAAGCCCTTAAAACTTTTTCTAATCCTCATTTAAATGAAACTTGATTTAGCCTAAGTCACTACTAAGCCCTTAAGACTTTTCTAATCCTCATTTAAATGAAACTTGATTTAGCCTAAGTCACTACTAAGCCCTTAAGACCCAGGCTAATTGGGCTTGTAGTGTTTGAAAGATGTTTTAATTTTCAATGATGTTTACTTTTCTAATCATAGTCCTAATTAGGCTTGTAGTGTTTGAAAGACGTCTTAGTTTTAATTGATATTTACTTTTCAAATCCTTGGAAACTTGATTTAACCTAAGTCACTACTAAGCCCTTAAGACCTAGGTGAGTGTCTTAATTAGCTTTGAAAAGGTCAAGCCTTAGGTGATCATGATTCATGATTTGGATCTTATTTTAACATCCAAAATAGGGGTATTAAATTGATTAATTATTGACTTCAAAAGTTATACCCCTAAGTCCTAGGTTCATTTTATTTTAATAAACTTCGAAATTTTAATAATTTAGAAATTCATTAACTTATCTTTTTATCAATTAACCCCTTGTATTTCAAACATCAAATAGATTGATTAAGATCAGAGGTTACCCATTTCCCTCCATAAATCAAGCCTAAATGTTAACTAAGGCTAATTTTCCAAAATTACACATTTGCCCCTAAGGCTCTATCACTCCATAATTTATCAAATTTAATCCAAATGGCTTTGGAATTTTTATCCTACCTCATTCATGAGAGGAAATGTGATTTTTAAAAATTTAATTTAATTTATATAATTATTTTTATGCAAAAAATAGGATTTTTTAAAGAAAATTCCTAACTTAACCAAGGTAGGCCCTTATCCCTTAAAATTTTAACTGGAGGTAACTTTAGACCAGAGAAGCCATTAGACCAAATTTCATGATTTTTTTTATTTTATTTAAATTATTACAATTATTTTAAGTTATGGGGTATTTATTAAATATAAAATATTTTAAATGGGGAAAATTAAGTTTTGCATTTTTGACAAATTTCACTGAGGTCAGAGAACCTAGAGGATAAGAGTTTATATTTCTCTGGATTTTATTTGATTTATTGGAATTATTTTAATGAGAAGTCATTTTTAGCCTTTAAAAATCATTTTTAAGCTTTAAAATTCAATATCTTTTTTGAGAAAATAAGGATAAAATATTATAATTGTTCCTAAGTGCTTAGGAAGCCATTTAGAACATTTCCATGAGTTTTATTATTTTTGTAATTTTTAGGGATATTTAAATATTTAAAATAGGTTAAAAATCAAGTTTTTATTCTAAATATTATTTTATTTTTAGAAAATACCCCTCATCACAGAAAACTCAAAAAAGTAAGTTTCATAATTTTTTGAGTTGTATTTAGATTTTTAAAAATCATTTTTGGTGCCAAAAATGTTATTTATCTTAAAAAATCAACTTAGGTTATTAATTGAACTCGAAATATTTTGAAATTTTTATAATGAGTTATTTGGACCAAAGACCATGGTGGAGATAAAAAATCAAGCCATTTAAATGTTTATATTTTCCAAAATTAATTATCTTAATAATTTAGTGTTCATGAAAATTAAGTACATTTTAAATGACTTGACTCATGGGATTATTTCCAAAAGCTTCCCTGGTCACGGTGGACCATCCAAAATTTTCTTGGAATTTTCTAATCAACATGTTAATTTCCATGATTATTTTAAGGAAATAATGTGCAAAAATTTGAAAAATATGGATCTCTGTATAGTGACTTCCTCTAACTTTAAAAAAATCCAAGATATTTCCCTTGATAGAGGCTATAACATGCCAAAATTTCAAGCCAAGGTTATGTGTCAATATGCATGGAGAATCAAATGATTCCAAATAGTGTTTAATTAATTAAAAATAAAATATGCATCAAATGGACTTGAAATTTATCCCACATTGTTCTCCTCTGTTCACTGAGCAAGAGGGTATTTTTTATTTTATTTTTGTGATTTTTCTACACAAAGTTATGAATTTTCAAAGTTAGGGGTATTTACATAAATAGAAAAAAACCCTATTTATTTATTTAAATCACGCGTGCTGACTAGATCCTAGGCAGCTCTGAAGGCATGCGTGGCGCGCTCTGATTGGACACCGCCGTCCACATAGCTGCTGACTCGACCTGCTGTTTATGTCCTGAAGCGCTATCCGGCTCGATCTCCTCCGTCCATTTGATACACGCTTGATCAAACGGCTCCTCTTCATTGTCCCCGATAGAATGATCATGTGACCGTCCACACTAACACCCTAAGATCTCAGCCTAGACTTAACCAAATCACTTCGTGTTTGATCCTATAGACTCGTCTAAGTGAGACAAACACATCCATACGGTAATCATGCAATTAAATTTAGCTCCGTTTTGCCCCATTTCAGTTGTGTTGTGTTCCTAACAAATAACCCTCAAAAATAAGCATGAAAAAAACCTCCTTTAAAGTGTAATTTTATTCAAAAATATGCAAGAAGTGTAAAATATATTAAGCATCGAAAGACTTATCGAAAGGTGACAGGGCAAAATTTCATTTCTTGCTCATTTTTGCTCTAAATTGCACTGTTTTTGTTTCTTTTTCTCCAAAAGTCTATAATTCATCACACCTGCAACAAAACATCAAAAATACCCATCTTTAAAGTGCAAAATCATCAAAATCAATGTAAAATAGATATGAAAATCTCAACATATTTTCCTTTGGTCATTGGCCTTGGGCTAAGTCCAAATTTATTATTATAAATGGTCAATGAGGACCCTATGAAGAGTTTTAAACATGAATTTGATGCCAATTTGGAGTTTAAGGCAATCAATTGGGTGAAATTTGGGGACTTAGCCAATTTGTGGCTAAATTTGGGAATTTTGGATTTAGGCCAAAATTAAATGAATTTGAGGCTTTTCCAAGGCCAATTGATGGTTGATTTTGATGTGTAGGAATGTTATAAAGATTTTGAAACATTTATTGACTAGGCTATAGGATCAATTTGGTATGATTAGGTCATATGGTCAAAATTGGGGTTTTGATCTAAATCAAAATTGGTCTCAAATCATGGGCCAATTAAACTTGGATTTGGTTTAGCTTGGCCATCTCAAAAGTTAATTTGAGTTTAGAAATTTGGCCCCTTAAAGGCAAATTTGAGGGTTTTCGTTAAAGATGGTCAAATTGGGTCATGTGGTAGTTGAGAAAAAAATAAATTGAGAATATTTGGGAATTATTGAGATTTTCTAGGAATTTTTAGAAATTTTGAAATTTTGGGTTATGGTGGGTATTTTGGTAAATTGGCGGTGTTTAGGGTAAAAGGCCAAGATGAGTATTTTGCAAAGTTGAGGTACTAACCATCACCAACAAGCCATGGACCAATGGCCCCCATTTTGGGTCCTCTACATAGTGGTTTTAGTCAAACCATAGCCCTATGGCTGGTAGGTTTACGGGACCATCTACATGAGTATCCCAAAAAGATTAAGGGACCCAGGCTAGAAAATCGAGTTTTAGGGTTGTGAGTGATTGTGAGTGTAGTGAGTGCCTTGGCCCTAGACCAACACCCAAGGTCAACTCTAAGGTCCAATAGTCCTAAGGGTGACTCATCTTGAGTTTCCCTCACAACGACCGCACCTACTAAGTGATAGAGGTTAGGACCAATATGTGGAACTCCAAGTTGCGTAGAGAAGAGGGTAGAATTTCTAATGTTGAGGGTTCCATTTCTATTTTTCCAAGAATAGTCAATAGGAAAGCTGTAGAATTTCTAATGGTGAGAGTTCCTTGTCTAGTTTTCTAAGAATAGTCAATAAGAAAATAAGTGTAGAGTTTCTGATGGTGAGGGTTCCTTGTTTAGTTTTCTAAGAATAGTCAATAGAAAAGTCAATGGCTAGACCTTAGGCTACTAAAGAGGAAAAACTAAACCTCAACCAAAAGTGAGGTCAACAAGGGAATATAACAATTTTGAAAGAATATTTAAAAGAACCTGAAAAAGGTTCTATAAATATGATTACGACTGAGTCAATCTCTCTGATTGATCCATATACTGGAGAAGATGTGGAGTACATCTTGGGACAAACTCAAGTGGTTCTTAAATCAAATCTAGAATTCATCAAAACAATCTTCCACATACACTGGAAAAGATGGATGGAGTGCAGTTTGGAGCAAATCATCCAAGAAAATATTGAACCAAATCCAGAGCGCCTTAAAATAAACTTCCGTTCAAAGTCTTCAGTATGTCAAACCAGAGATGAAGATTTCACCACAAGATCCATCATCATCAAATACAAAGAAGAAGAAGAAGAAGAAGAGCACTACCACAAAGGTTGATAGCATAGGGAGTAGGATAGGGGCTCCCTCTGCAAGATTGGTTGTCTCAGATTTGGGGAAGAAAATCCTCGAACCCCTGACCTTGTATGATTATCTTTTTGCCCCTCTGAGGTCTTATGAATATAATGATCATGATTTCGGCTATGTTTTAACTATTTCTAGTGATAACGTAATTGATTATGACCAATCTAACTTCAATCTTGATTCTCAAAATGATCCCCAAAACGTACTTGAGTCTGACGAACTCGCTAACAAGAAGACATCAACGATACCAGCTACGATAGCACCGGAAGTGATGAGCCAATCCTCGAGCACCACGGTACACCTCTTTCCATCAAGTTAGATCTTTCTGAAAAAGAAGAAACACCGAAAATTTCAACAAAGGTACCTCAAGAAGAAGAAATTACAGAAATAAACGTATGGAGTGGGAAAGTACCCCCAAGAACAGCTCCAGTGGACAAAGGAAAACAAATAGTAACACAAGAAGAACTACCTCCACCTCCACTAGTGGAAGAACCACACAACCAAGTCAAAATTGGAGCACCACATAGAGTGGATTACAACGTACTAGCTCATCTTAGGAAATTGCTGGCCCGGTTAAGTCTCTATGATGCTCTGATCCTGTCAAAGAAGATGAGAGAAGCTCTGGTTACAGCCTTTCTTGACCAAGAGATTTGCTTAACTCAGTTGGCCAGCACATCCTTAGATGAAGTTTGTTCGTTGAAAGAATATCCTGGGATGACCTTCACCGATGAAGATTTGTTGCTCGGTATCGCCGACCACTCTACATCTTCGTTAACATCGGCAAATTTGTGTTGTCCAGAGTTTTAGTAAATCCTGGAGCATCACTCAACTTGATGAGTCTACAAACATTGGCATATTTGGTCATTAAAGCTCTAGAAATTACGGCCGATAAAATGATGTTAAGAGGATTCAACTAAAAGGGAGAAAGAGCCCTTGGATCGATTACATTGTTTATGAAGGTTGGAGAACTAGCAACAACTGTCAAATTTCATATCATCGACGCCAAGTCCTCTTTCAATGCTCTACTTGGTTGCACATGGATTCATAAACACAACATGGTTCCATAGTCTTTACACCAATGCATCATGTACTACAAAGAAGGACAAGAACATTGCATCAAAGGAGATCTACAACCGTTTTTAGTTCATGAAGTTGACATTCATGAAGATGCTGCCTACTACGCGCTTCATTAGAAAATTATCTTCTCTTGTAAAATTGCAAAAAAAAAGTAAAGATCCAGAAGAAGTAAAATGGTAGGCCCATTCAACTCCACTTCAGCGATCTTCCACTACTCTCTTACAATAGGTTGGTGGAGGTTCTTTTAGTTCACGCACCCGAGGTTGAGGTCGGGGACGTGGACGAGCAAGAACCAACTTTAATCATTGAACAAACTAAGTCAACCATCAATATCGGTGATGAAGATAGTTCTGAAGATGAAATAATGATAACAAAACAGAGGAAACCTTAATACGAGATATCCTTAGAAGATGCAGAGAAAAGTGAATATGAGACGATGTACAATCGGATAAACCACTATGTGAATATTATGACCCTTGCTCCAATCCTCCTTTAAAAGGTCGAGAGTTTAGAGGTTAAGGAAGTCTGTAATGTTGGTTCAAAATTGATCAAATTCTACTGTGTTTCTACCTCTACCAATCTTGAAATTCATGTAAATTTGGATGATGATCTTAATGAATTAATGGAATTGCCTTTTGGTTACTTTTCGCCTTACGTACAAAAGTTAATTCAACAAGGACATTTGCCAAAATAAATGCCAAAAGATAAGTTACAATTTTTTGAAAAGTTATGAAGTGTTAAAAATCAAACTCCAAACTCAAAAGAGGGTCTCAGATTTGGTACAGTCGGACCAGTCGATGATTCAAAAATTTGTATGGTTGTTACTAGTGAATCAGGGGAGGATTGCCTAGATATAGAGGATGACTCTACTGATCAACTGATAAAAGATGCTCTGCCAGAATTTGAGGAGGAAATTAAAGCAACGGTTAATGAATTGAAGGAAGTTACCTCGAGACTGAAGAACATCCCGACCAATATTTATAAGCTCTCTACTCAACGATAAAGAATCTCTACAGTTTATTAAATTGTTAATAGAATTCAAAGATTGTTTCGCATGTAGTTATAATGAAATGTCAGGACTATCTGCAGAAGTTGCAGTTCATAAACTTCGAAAATAGAATCCAAGTAAAACAAGCTCCAAGAAGAATGCACCTCGAAATAGAGCAACAAGTCTTTGCCAAGGTGAAGAAATTAATAGACGCTAACTTTGTAAAAAAGGCCAATACCCAACATGGTTAGCCAAGATTTTACCTGTCAAGAAGAAAAATGGACAAATTTGTGTTTGCGTCGACTTCATAGATCTAAACAAAGCATGTCTAAAAGACGAGTTTCCACTACCAATACCAAAAATGATACTGAATATCGCTTCTACACATAAAATCTTCTTTTTCATGGACGGATCATCGGGATACAACCAAATCAAGATGGCTCTCAAGGATGCAGCACTTACAGCCTTCAGGGCACCGATCCAAATTTTTTGCTACACACTGATGTCATTTAGGTTAAAGAACGTCAGAGCAACACATCAACGTGTAATACAAAAATTTTTTACAACCTCATTCACAATCAAGTAGAATGCTACATGGATGATTTGGTCATCAAAATAAAATGAAAAATAGATCATTTTTGTGATTTAAGGATCGTGTTCAAACGGTTACGATGATATGACCTTAAAATGAATCCTTAAAAGGCGCCTTTGGCGTTACTTCCAGGAAGTTTCTAAGATTCGTTGTCCATCACCGGGGAATCAAGATCGACCCAAATAAGATTAAAGCTATCTTGGAAATGCCTCCTCCTAAAACCTTAAAACAACTATGTTCCTTCCCGGAAAAGTTAGCATATCTGAAACGCTTTATTTCTAATCTCTCGGGTAAGTGTCAGCCCTTCTCGACATTAGTTAAAAAGGATGCTAAATTCATTTGAGAAGAGAAATGTCAGAGGGCCTTTGAGGATGTTAAACAATATTTAATGCACCTCCTGTTTTGGCAGCCCCTATTTCAGGGAAACCCTTGATACTCTATACCATGGCCCTAGATGACTTCTCTTGTAGCCCTCTTGGCCCAAGTCAATGATGAGGGTAAAGAAAATGCACCTACTACTTGTGTTGTTGTTTGATACTGACAGAAGTAAATGTATCCACCTATTGAGAAGCATAGTCTGACATTAGTTTTCACTTCCCAAAAGCTTAGAAATTACATGTTCTCTCATAAAATTACCCTCATTTTGAAAGTTAATCCGTTGCAATATTTGATGACCCGACCAACACTCTCCGGACGTCTAGCAAGATGGTCGATGATCTTATTGCAATTTGATATAACTTTTATTCCCTTTTGTGCTATCAAGGGATAGATTCTAGCAGACTTTCTCGTTGTACACTCACTACTAGCTGGTTCCCCTCTCAATGACGAGTTACCAGATGAGCAAATTCTACAAATGAAATTCTCCAGTACGCAATGCTGGGAGATGTACTTCGAGGGAGCTTCATCAGCTAGGAAAGACAAAGGATCAGGAACATTCATACCAGGCAAAGCAGGGATTGGTTTAATCTTTATCACACTAGATAAGGGTATGTTGAGTTTCTCATACCACCTGACAGAGTCGTGCACCAATAATGAAGAAGAATATGAAGCTTTAATCACCGGATTGGAGTTGACAATCTTAAGGGATATAACAAACATTACCATCTATGGTGACTCAACTCGTCATTCAGCAAGTCGATGGACAATACAAAATTTTAAAACCAAGACCAATAGAATACTATCGATACACAACGAAGCTGCTAGAGCAAATCCTTTACATGGCTTTCTACCGGATTTCTCAAGGAGATAATGCCCATGCCGACGCTTTAGCAAAAGTCGCTAAGGAGCTGGTGTGTCCCCAGACGATTCCATTGAAATAACAGTACAAGGAAGACAAGTTCTGTCTCGAATTGACCTCAACACTCTACACAAGCTCGGAAAAGAAGAAACAACGATTGCAGTTAAGGATATAATTGAAGATTAGCGCAAGCCATTAATAGAATATTTGCATACTAGAAAGTTACCGGAAGACAAGTCTGAAGCACATCACCTTACAAAGAGAGCTATGTCATATGCTTTAGTGGGTGATGTCTTCTACAGAAGATCGTTCGACTAGATATGGCTACGATGCTTAAGCAAAGCTGAAGCCTCAAATATTGTTAAAGAAGTACATATCAGATAGTGTGGCGCTCACTGATCATGACCAAAAATGAAAATGAAGATTAAGATACTCAGATTTTATTGGCCAGTAATGATGTCTGTCTGCATGGATACAACCAGAAAATATCACCAGTACCAATTGCATTGGGTGGTCCTGCACCAACCTCTGAATGTGCTACACCTAACCGTTGCATCGTGGTCATTCGAGTGTTGAGGCACGAACATAATAGGTTTGACAAACTATTTATCCTCCAAAGTACATAGGTTTATACTTGATGCTATGAATTACTTCTCCAAATGGGCAGAGGCAATACTGTTACGAGAGGTTGTAACACAACACATTCTTCAATTCATCAAAAGCAAAATTGTCTACCGTTTCGGAGTACCGTGAAGAATAATTTTCGACAATGGGATAGCCTTTAAAAGAACCAAAATCAACAATTTCTTCAAAATATATGGGATAGATTGGAGATACTCTACAATTGACTATCCCAGAGTAAATGTATTGGTTGAAGCCTTTAACAAAACATTGGTACATATTTTAAATAAAACACTGGATGAAAACTAAAGGGATTGAACAACAAATTGTTAGAAGCATTGTAGACCTACCGGACGACATTCAAGAATCCCACTCAGGGTACACCCTACATGCTCATGTACGGGTCCGACGCTGTGCTGTTGTTTGAAATTTAGATGTCATCTCTCAGAATTGCAGTCACCAACCAACTCACCACAAAAGAAAATGCAAATCTTAGGCTCAAGGAACTATTGATTCTGCAAGGAAAATGACTTGAAGCACAACAACATCTGGAACTTTACTAGGCAAAGATGGTTCAAGCTCATGATAAATTTGTCCACCCAAGGGAATTTAAAACTGGTGACCTTCTCCTCATGCTCAAAAGGCTTATTCTTGCACGACGCAAGATAGGTGGAAAATTTGAGCCAACTTGGGAGGGACCATTTGTTTTTGAAAAGTTTTATGCAGGAGGAGCCTACCAGTTAGTAGACTTCTGGGGTGAAAGACCCATGCTACCAATCAACGGACAGTACTTGAAGACATACTATGCAACCTAACATTACTTGCCTTGGCTTGATTTGAAATTTCAAAATTTTGATTGTTTTGGAGTTATCTATGTGGCCAAACGTCTGTGACAGGGTCTAAAATTTTTGTAACAAAACTAACCTCAACATAATAAAAAAATAGTTTTTTGAGAATTACACACCTCAATTTTCTCTTTTCAAACTTAATATGCTACTAATTTAAAAAAAAAATCACATATAAATAAACGATCTCTTCACCAAAATAAACAAAAAAAAATTCCTTTAAGAAATACTTTGTTTTGTTTTTGTTCACGCTAAGTTTCAACCCACTGACATTTTTCCTGTCGTTTGCAGAGAAATGTCAGGCCAAAGGCTGGTCTTCGCCTTTAAAGATTGCTGGAATCTCTCACTAAATGAAGAATTAGCGCCACAGGGTTGCACTATAGATTTCGACATGGAATTTAACCAAGTTGGCATGGATTACGATGGGCCTTTAATGAATTTTGTCAGTCGACGGGAAAAGGAAGGGCTGCCTTCACTACTAAGGGTGGTCACCAAAGACAACTTGTCACTGAAAAGAAATAACGTGATGGTATAATAGGACCTGATGGAGGGGCCAAGCCGTTTACCATCCATGATAGCTACGCTGATCGGGAGCTTAGTTGCTGCTGATAATGAAAGGATGTCGTTTGCTCACTGCAAAGAACACAGCAAAGGAACGCCAGCCGAGGCAAACAGAGAGCTTTCTTGTGAGAAGAGAAGAGATGTCAGAAAGAGGCAGGTAACTTGCTCACTCCTATTCCTGAGAAACACATTTATGATCCAGACATGAAAGAGACCTCCTCCAGCCAACCCACTATGGATGAGGATCCCAGGTTTGTTACAAAGCCAAAGATGCCACAAGCCGCAGATATTCTTTGCTCAGGTTGCCCTACCTGCAACGTCAAAATACCTGCACGAGCTTCAGCTACGGGGGCATTCATGGAGTGCCCTGACTGCAACGTCCTACACCTACAGTACTACAGGACATTGGAGGAATATGCATCTACCAAATGGATCTCAGACCCCTGTTTACCTGATAGAGGCAGAGCCATATGTCTCAATGGATACAGAGCCCTATGTTTCAAGGGATACAGTGCCAAACGTCATGTCAAAGCAGAATCAAACATTTCGTTAGAGCAAGAGACAACACTAGCTTGGGTTCCCGCTGAGCTTCAAATGAGGGAATACCTACGACAACTGCCGACACCTAGTACGGTGGAGTACTATAAAATGAGCAAAGTAAACAAAAGAGACTTCGACTTATACTAAGAGGTACAGGGAAAATTTATCAAGATACTGGAGGGATTAGAACTGTATATCAGAGTCTTCTCAGAGACTGATGAACAAAGTATTCTTGACTGGATTTTTTAACTAAGGGACAGAGGTCGAGCAAGTTTACTCATGGAAAGAACCTATTTTGAGCCGAGGAAATGGATGTGAGGAAAAGGAAGGATTACCATCGAGTGTGGCTGCTGCTACAACTTCACAAATGATAAACAGGGGAATCTGTCTGGGAACCTCAGACATGATCAAGTAGATCCACTACCTCCAATGATAAAGTGGATGATCAAAAGAATGGTCAGAAAGAGTATTCTACCTGCTACCTGCATTCCAAATAGTGTATATCTACAATGAGGGTGAATGCATTACTCCACATATAGATCACCATGACTTTGTGAGACCTTTTTGTACAGTCTCATTCATGAGTAAAAACATCTTATTTAAGGAAGAAATTGACATCGTCGGCCCTAGTGATTTCAGAGTCTCTGTGGAGATTCTCCTACCAGTTGGGTTAATGCTTGTTCTTAAAGGCAACGGTGCATACGTCGCCAAGCATTGCATTCCAGGAGCACGACACTGCAGGGTGTCCGTAACCTTCCAATGGATGGATGACAACAAGGAGCCGCACAGATTTCAACCAGATCCAGAACTGGAGGAACTACTACCTTACGAGCTATGAGAGGGTTGCACATCTGAGCACATGCAAAGGGAACTCTTGTCCTGAAGCGTGGCTTAGAAGTTCAGCTCAATCAGGAGCTTGTCACAACAGGAATAGACAGTGAGAGGATTCCTTTTTTACTTTACTACATTACAACAATGTGATATGTACCAGAGATGCTCAGCCTATAATGTGTACTTGGCATGAGATATTTTGGATGTACTTTGATGCATTTTTCATAATGTACCTATTGAGGCGTTGGCCTACACTTAATCTGTAACATTTTGTTAGAGCAGATTAATCAAGTTTCTTTCAAAAATGTGTTTTTTTGTCAATTGCCTTTTGTGCGATGGATGGAAGCCACAAACCATACGTTGGTTGAAAATTACAACGAACAAAGAACAAAATGACAAACAAAATTATTTTAATAAAATTTAAAAAAAAAACAACCAACAAAAAAATAACAAAACAACTCTCTTTTTGTAAAATCAACCAACTAAAATCAAATTTTGAAAACATATTTTGGAAAATTAAATGTGATAAAAAAATAAGAAAAGAAAATAAATCTGTTGAGTGGATTCTTTCAACTTCGAGGTCTCTTACTCTTTGCTCGCGCAACACAATTATGTTTGTCTATTCTAATTCTCTTCACATCCCCATGGAACTTTACATTGTGTGCAAAACCTCGTAAATTTTCACAAATCCTCTTCAACAATATCAACCTTTGCATACAACACATGTCTTTAAATTAAACACTACAAACTCTGTAGAATTCTCATTTTTTAATCAGTCCCTAATTTTTTATTCACACTTTCAAAGTTGGTCCTTTCCTTCCGATGCACTCATTTGAGATTGATCACTACCTCTCAATTTTCTTTTTCGAATCAATCCCTAATTTCTGATACACACTTTTGAGGTCTGTCCTTACCTTCCAACGCTCTCTTTTCTAGATTGATCACTACCTTTCAGATCTCATTTTTGAATCAGTCCCTAGTTTTTTATTAACACTTTCGAGGTCGTTCCTTACCTTCCAACGCTCTTTTGAGATTGATCCCTACCTTTCAATTCTCATTTTCGAATCAATCCCTAATTTTTCACACTTTCGAGGTCGATCCTTACCTTCAGACGCTCTCTTTTGAGATTGATCACTACCTTTCGATTCTCACTTTTGAATCAGTCCCTAATTTTTTATTCACACTTTCGAGGTCGGTCCTTACATTCTGACGCTCTCTTTTAAGATTGATCACAACCTTTCAATTCTCATTTTTGAATCAGTACCTAATTTTTGATTCACACTTTAGAGGTCGGTCCTTACCTTTTGACGCTCTCTTTAGAGATTGATTACTACCTTTCAATTCTCATTTTCAAATCAGTCCCTAATTTCTGATTCCCACTTTCGAGGTCGGTCCTTACCTTCTGACGCTCTCTTTTATGATTGATCACTACCTTTCAATTCTCATTTATGAATCAGTCCCTAATTTTTGATTCACACTTTGAAGGTCGGTCCTTAGGTTCCAATGCTCTCTTTTGAGATTGATCACTACCTTTCAATTCTCATTTTCAAATCAGCCCCTAATTTCTAATTCACACTTTTGAGGCCTGTCCTTACCTTCGGACGCTCTTATTTGAGATTGATCACTACCTTTCAATTCTCATTTTCAAATCAGTCCCTAATTTCTAATTCACACTTTCAAGGTCGGTCCTTACCTTCTAACGCTCTCTTTTGAGATTGATCACTATCTTTCAATTCTCATTTTCAAATCAGTCTCTAATATATGATTCACACTTTCGAGGTTGGTCCTTATCTTCCGACACTCTCTTTTTGAGATATCCTTGCCTTTCAATTCTCATTTTCAAACCAGTCCCTAATTTCTAATTCACCCTTTTGAGGTTAGTCCGTACCTTCAGATGCTCTCTTGTGAGAATTAACTTTCAATTCTCATTTTAGATTCAATCCTTAACCTCTAATTCACCCTTTTGAGTTTGGTCCCTACTTTATGACATTCTCTCTTGTGATTGATCCTTAACTTTCAATCCTTATCCTAGAATCAGTCCCTAACTTTTGATTCCTCTATTTTCATGATCGGACCTTAAATGCCGATCCTCTTCTGAAATTAATACATGAATTTCAAATTCCACCCCGGGGTCAGCACTTACACACTGTCTCCCATCCTCTACAGATTCCTGAAATCTGATAACTCAGAACCCACTCTCCAATCCCCAGCGAGAGTTTGTACTTCTTGACTTTGATCAAATATTCACCTTTTATATTCCCCAACAGAAGCAAATAGCACTCATAATCCCACACTCCTTCTATGTCTCTCAACTTAGGAGTTTGTATTGGTTTTGTTGATCTCGCCGGTCAACGCTAATACGCGCGTTGTGCTTTGCCTAGCACACCACTCCTATTGGGGGTCCATTTGTTGACCTCACTTTTGGTTGAGGTTTAGTTTTCCTCTTTAATAGGCTAACTTCTAGCCATAGGACTTCTCATTGACTATTCCTAGAAAACTAGAAAAGGAACCCTCACCATTAGAAATTCTAAACTTCTGTTTACTCAACTTGAAGCTATTCATATTGGTCCTAACCTCTAGCACTTAGTAGGTGGGGTCATTATGAGGGAGCTCAAGGAGAGTTCCCATAAGACTTTTGGACCTTAGGTTGACCCTGGGTGCTTTTCTAAAGCTAAGGCACTCACCATCAATCACCTCACTCACAATCACTCACAAATACAAACCCAAAATTCCTTAACCTTGATCCTTTGGGATACTCATGTAGATGGTCCCCTAAACCCACTGGCCCTAGGCTAGGGCTTTAGCTAAGACCACTACATAAAGAAACCAAATGGGGTTTCCATTGGTTCATGGTATATTTATGGTGGTTAGCACCCTAACTCTACCAAAATACCCAACACAGCCTGTTGACCTCACTTTTGGTTGAGGTCTAGAAACTTCTTTAGTAGCCTAGGTCTAGCCATAGGACTTTCCTATTGACTAGTCTTAGAAAACTAGAAGAAGTACCCCACCATTAGAAATTCAAAACTCTTCTTTTTAATCAACTTGAAATTCCACATATTGATCTTAACCTCTAACATTTAGTAGGTAAGATCATTATAAGAGAATTCAAGAAGAATC
>JXCR01120322.1:0-33878 GCA_002079205.1 Phalaenopsis hybrid cultivar | reverse complement strand
GGACCTTGTATTTGATTATTTGAGAGGGCACTCAAAGCACATGTGAGCATATCAATTTAATATATTTGGATGCATTATAAAATTTGTTGGTCTTTTGGGCGAAGTAATTCAGTTGAACATTATCTCTCAAAGCACGTGTAAAATTTGAAATAATTCAAAATTGACTATTTTTTGTGAATATTGTAATGCATGCAAAAATTTATTTTAATCTTTTTAAACACGCTTTTTATTGTCTCACTTGTGTATTGTGGATTTTAGGTCAATCAACAGGGATTTAAAACTTTAGCAGTTAAAGTATCATTGTTAATTTTTATTTTTTTTGTTATTAAAACCTCAATTTTGTTTCAATGGGCTCCACAAGGGTACTTTTCTTTTCCTATAAATAGGGACCTTGTTTAGTTCATTTTCATTCTAAGTTTAGTTTATAGTGTGTTTTCTTAAAAGTTTAGGTTTTAAGGGGAGTTCCGAGTGGGAAATTAGGAAATTTTGTGTTGCTCGTAGGCTTGCTTTCAAATTTGTCACAAGTCTCCTATGAGTCCAAATTTGTGTTCAATTTTTGTTGTTTTAATTTTTTATGACAACTTATATTCTCATTTAATCAATCTTTACATTATTTTGCATATTATTTTTCGTCTTCTTAATTTTTAATTTTTTGTTTGTTGTTGTGTTTTAAGTTCATAAACTCTAAATTTATCTTATTACATGCTTTGTTATGAAAAATTTTATCAGCATTTCCATGNCCTGTTCGAAGTATATGCTGGGTGCAAATTTTGGGTTTTAAGGCTTTGTGGAATTTGGTTTATGGTGGCTCTGTTTTGGCCCCCTTGCTGGGCTCAATTTTAGTTTTATGGTTGCTTGATTTTGGTCACTCGTGGGTCTCGGTTTTAACTCCCCGAGGCTGCCTCTTTGTTCGAAACATGCAGGTGATTTTATTTAATTTTGGAGCTTTGGAAGCTTTACTTTGGAGCATTGTTTTGCTGTTTCTTTGCTGCCTTCTCTATTCATAATATATTAAATGAAAAGTTTGTCTTTTCCCTAGCCTTTTAGAGCTAATTTTGGTGGTTTTGCTTTGGCCCTTGCTGCTGCTTTCTTGGTCTGAAATGTGTGAGCAATTAAAACTTGTTTTTTTAAGGTTTTTAGCTATTGGCTTGGGGTTTGTGATGTGGTTGGCCTGGGCTTGGCTTTCTCCATACTGTCCCTAGCCGTGAGCCTCCCTGTTGTGGTTTCCTGATTTGTGGTGGTTGGTTNGCTGCTGCTTTCTTGGTCTGAAATGTATGAGCAGTTAAAACTTGTTTTTTTAAGGTTTTGAGCTATTGGCTTAGGGTTTGTGATGTGGTTGGTCTGGGCTTGGCTTTCTCCTTACTGTCCCTAGCCGTGAGCCTCCCTATTGTGGTTTCCTGATTTGTGGTGGTTGGTTGTTTTCCCTTTGGCTACCCTTACTCAAGAATACTTAATTATGTTATTTTTGTCCCTGTTTCTTCGGGTCTCAGCTGGCTCCTTTGCTGTTTCTACTCGTGATCTTGTAGAATTTGGGTTGGGCTTGGCTTGTTGCCCCTCTTTGCCGTCCTTGGTTGTGAGCACTTATATGGAATTCTTTGATGGTGTCGGGTTCACATGGCATTAGAAACTTTGGGTTTGAGTTGGAATTGAATGTTTTGGTGATCCTGAAATGAAGTATTTTAATTCTTGAATATTTGAAAGAGCTTGAATGCCTCTTTTTATGAATGATGCATGAGATATTGAGAATTTTTCAGGGCCAATCCTACGGGCCAAATTGATTGTAATATAAGAGAAAGAAAAGATGAAGAATTTTCTGATATTTGGGAATGGCTTGGAAGTTTCTAAGTTGTATCTTTTGGAGGTGTTTCATGACTAGCATGGGGAGTGTACTTCACCTCCTTACTCATTCGAGAAGCCCCGTCAATTGAATGTTTTTAGACTAACACTGCTACCGTTTTAGCTCCTCTTTTCTAATTGGATTTTGAAGGTGGGTTAGTCTTTTCTTTTTGTTTCTTGCTTTTTGGTTTGTTTTCCTTGTTTCTTGGTTCGGGTTTTTGGTGCTTATGTACGATACATAAGTGCACATATATAACTTTTGCTATGTATGAAACCATCAAGGAAGGTCGTAAGTAGGTTNAAGGTGGGTTAGTCTTTTCTTTTTGTTTCTTGCTTTTTGGTTTGTTTTCCTTGTTTCTTGGTTCGGGTTTTTTGTGCTTATGTCCGATACATAAGTGCACATATATAACTTTTGCTATGTATGAAACCATCAAACAAGGTCGTAAGTAGGTCGGTTTTGTTTTGGGGCTCAAGGCGGTGATGACAAAGACACACCGGTGGTAAAACAGAATGATATTCCATTCTACGACATTAGGACCCGATTCAGGAACCCGATGGACCGTAGGATGGTACTATCATTCACTGACACAAGACTAGCGGGAGACCCGTACTTTCTTAGGTTGTTGGCGGTTTTATGCCCGACGGCGTGATCGACTCGCGGACAATCATAATTTTCAAAATTGATAAAAAACCAATATGATAAGAATAAATACAATATTTATAAAAATATTTTTATTGTAAAATTGATGCAACTTTNCGTAGGATGGTACTATCATTCACTGACACAAGACTAGCGGGAGACCCGTACTTTCTTAGGTTGTTGGCGGTTCTACGCCCGACGACGTGATCGACTCGCGGACAATCATAATTTTCAAAATTGATAAAAACCAACATGATAAGAATAAATACAATATTTATAAAAATATTTTTATTGTAAAATTGATGCAACTTCCTTTTGTATGACTGAAATTCATGTGTACGCTAAAATATAAACTTTAAATGTACTGTAACTTGGTTATCCACTTGTCGATTACCAGTACCAGACTAAGGAACACCCTCCTAAATTAGGTTTAGTAGGACACATTTCTAGTTGAGTGGCAGAATTTATATATTCGAGTGACTGATAGTAGTCTNTATATATATATATATATATATATATATATCTGAGCCTAACCCCGACCCAAGTGCTTGCGGTTTTCTCTCTTCGGGTTTTTCGGGTGATTTTATTGGAGCTTTTGGTAAAACACTTGTAGTCTTTTGTCGGGATCTTCCCGTATTTTCGTTGACTTTCTTTGAGCTGTCATTCACTGTTTTTCTTGAGTTTTCCATCATTGGTCATTTGCCACTTTTGCTCGAGTTTTTCAGGTGGTGCTTCTTTTGTTGCTCATTTTTACTTATACAATACATGCTAGCTCGTTTCGTAAATTCTGTCACTATACTTATACATGCTACATCAATCACACTTAAATGAGCAGCGGACCTCCCAGACATACAGGTTTGTTTTACATTTACAACGCTTTACTTTACAACACATTTGACTGTTCTTGTCTACTACTGCTTTCCTATACCGTATGCTTTATTGCTTCTATACATACTGTGATGTCACTGCTTTCCTTTACTTATGCCTGCTACTGTTTCTTTTACACACTATACCTAGAGTAGGAGACCAGTAGTTGGTTTTTTAAGAGGTACCCGACAGCAGATTGTTGACTCAACAATTGCATGTACACTTAAAATTAACATCGAACTCGAAGGCGCTACGATGAGGAGCTTGGAGCTAACATTGTGGGCAGCACGACCATCTTTAACAGCAACACATGTCTACACCAACTAAACCATTCCTTAGAATTAAACAACATTCCATAGGATTTCGAGGTCGTTCGCCTAGTGCGATATAAATCCTCAACTCATCTTTAGGCTTTTGTATAGCCCTGCTATGCAATTCAAGCCCTAACTCGCTTTAGGATTCCGAAGTTGTCGTTCGTTACGACCTAATCCCTCATATCTTCCAGACTATTTATGTGATTGTTTCACACGAGTATAAATCCTAATTATTAAAGTTGGCAGGATGAAACATTTAAAATATCTCCTCTAAACTGAAGCCAAACTATAAGATAGCTTGGGAAGTCACCGAGATTCTCCTCCGGATTTATGACATCCTATAATTTTTTCTCCTTTGGATTCTAGAATAAATGTTTTAAATTTGAGTCATTCCCCTTTCACACATATTTGTTCGATATCGTCGAAAAGTCCTATTACTTTGAACTCCTTGAAGATAGTATTCCCTGATTTTTATCGAGAATTTTTTTGAGTAACTTCGGTCATTTAAGATGTAATTAACTATGAGGGCTTGCTCTTATATGAAGCTTTTCTGAACCCAACTTAATATAAACCCTATTTAATTATTTGTATTAAATAGGAAAACTTGTCGGTTTATAAATAAAAATAGTTTTCGAAGGTCAAACAGATTTAATATATTTATTAGTTTATTTGATCGAGTATCACTCTCAAATCTTGTGTTTCTTATTCGGGATAATACGTGGCTTGAGATATAGTGTTCTTTCATTTAAACTATGAATGATATGTGATCAGTTTGATTTCGTATATTTCTAAACTTATATTTATATGTAAATTAAATGTCCTTCCAAAGTAAACGACGAAATTTAGATTCCGGCGACCGACAGCTTCCAACGGGCAACTCCTCAACCTTTTTAGTACCGACACATAGTTGTCGTCTAGCCATCATCGTTGTAGTGTCGAACCACCGTTGTAGGGTTTCCACCACTACCGGATCACCGACACGTAAATGACATTGAACCGCAACAACCATGCCAGACTGCTGACACCGGAACTCCGTCATTGTGTCAGACCGCTATCTTTGGGCTGCCACAACCACCATCGATTCACTTTCATCGGGTCACCAACTGTGCTGAACCTCCATTATTGTGCCACAACCGTTGTGTCGGATCACCGTCGTCGCACTGTCCCCGCCACCGGAACAACGGTACTCGATCGACAACGAGCTATGAACTCCACCTTCCTCTGACAACTTTCACCATCATTAAGTCGCTATCGCATCACCACTAATGCTACCAGAACACTAAAACTCGACCAACGTTGAGGCACTCAACTCCGTCGGGCCGCCAACACTCGACCACCACCGTCATGTCGAACCAAAAACATCAGGTTGTTGCCTCCGGACCACTAACATTTGATCGACACTGAGTTGTCACCTCCGTCTGTTTTCAATGGACAAACCACCATCGTAGTGCTGAATAACCTTCGTCGCTCCGCTACTTCTACCGGACCACCGACACCTGACTGATGTCAAGCCACCACTGCCATGCCAAATCATTAATGTCGATCCACCACCATTAGGCTGGACCATCGTTGTCAGCCCTTATTGTCGGGCCATCACCATCATGCTGAACCCTGGATGTTGAGGTATCGCCACCACTGGGCCACCGACACCCGACCGACGCGAGCCACCATCTTCATTATAAGGCTACTTTCGCCATTATCAGGTCGTAACCACCAGACCACCAACGTTGGACCACTGTCGTTGTGCTAAACCATTATCATCGAGCTTTCATTGCCACTGGACCACCGACACTCAATCAATGCGAGCCACTGCCACCTCTGTCAGGCCGCCTGTGCTAGACCATGACCACCGTGCTAGACCAACTTCATCGGGCTTTGGTTACAATAGGACAACCAACACCCATCAACACTAAGGCGCTGCTGCCACCACCATCAAGCCACCATCGCCACACCATTGTCGCCATGCCGACCACCATTCCCAAGCTGCATTTGCCATAAGACCATTGTTAACTGATCGACATTGAGCCACCATTGCCATCTTCAAACAATTATCGTCAGACTATTGTTGTCGCCGTTAAACTTCCATCGCCAAAACACTGCCATCATCGTTGAAGCATCTCCTGACTGTTGCTATGCTGGATCACTTACTTCCGACTGCAGCTACTATAGTGATCCACTTTCACTATCGCCAGATCATTATCTCTCAGTGTCACGTTGAATTCCTTTGTAGACTGTCATCATTGTGGAACCATTGTCACTTGAACTGACGTCGCTGCTAAACTGTGGCCATTGTTGTTGGACCACTATTGCCTAGTCAATGCCACAATTATTGTTGTTGTCACCCGACCACTATCGTCTTAGTCGGGTAACTATCTCTTAGCCCACACTCTTCAAATCATATTCTCCCATCAACCACCGTAATATGGTCACATGTCTCACGCCATTGCCATAGTTACGGTGGCTTAGCCGCCGTCATTGTTGCTATAAAACCACTAGTGTCTGATTGACGCCATTGCCACCGTTAGGCATCCACTGTTAAATCACCATTGTCAGATCACCACCGCCTGTCTGTCATTATTAATGTTGTTGGATCACTATTGCTCAGCGGCCATAGCCATCGACGTTGATAAATCCAGATCACCATAACACAACCTCTGCCGTCGGTCTTTCATCGTCACAGCTGTTTTGTTGCAACTTTTACAATAGTTTCTCCCATTCTTGTAATATTATTTTCCACTATCCAAGATTAAATAAATTCTTATAACATACATCTGAATAGTAGAATCATTTTAATTTGGCTAGGCCCCGTGATATTTTCCCTTTCATGTTTTCCACGTAAAAAATTNTCATCGAGCTTTCATTGCCACTGGACCACCGACACTCAATCAATGCGAGCCACTGCCACCTCTGTCAGGCCGGCTGTGCTAGACCATGACCACCGCGCTAGACCAACTTCATCGGGCTTTGGTTACAATAGGACAACCAACACCCATCAACACTAAAGCGCTGCTGCCACCACCATCAAGCCACCATCGCCACACCATTGTCGCCATGCCGACCACCATTCTCAAGCTGCATTTGCCATAAGACCATTGTTAACTGATCGACATATAGCCACCATTGCCATCGTCAAACAATTATCGTCAGACTATTGTTGTCGCCGTTAAACTGCCATCGCCAAAACACTGCCATCATCGTTGAAGCATCTCCTGACTGTTGCTATGCTGGATTACTTACTTCCGACTGCAGCTACTATAGTGATCCACTGTCACTGTCGCCAGATCATTATCTATCAGTGTCACGTTGAATTCCTTTGTAGAATGTCATCATTGCGGAACCATTGTCACTTGAACCGACGTCGCTGCTAAACTGTGGCCATTGTTGTTGGACCACTATTGCCTAGTCAATGCCACAATTATTGCTGTTGTCACCCGACCACTATCGTCTTAGTCGAATAACTATCTCTTAGGCCACACTCTTCAAATCATATTCTCCCATCAACCACCGTAATATGGTCACATGTCTCACGCCATTGCCATAGTTACGGTTGCTTAGCCGCCGTCATTGTTGCTATAAAACCACTAGTGTCCGATTGATGCCATTGCCACCGTTAGGCATCCACTCTTAAATCACCATTGTCAGATCACCACCGCATGTTTGTCATTATTAATGTTGTTGGATCACTATTGCTCAGTGGCCAGAGCCATCGACGTTGATAAATCCAGATCACCATAACACAACCTCTGCCGTCGGTCTTTCATCGTCACAGCTGTTTTGTTGCAACTTTTACAATAGTTTCTCCCATTCTTGTAATATTATTTTCCACTATCCAAGATTAAATAAATTCTTATAACATACATCTGAATAGTAGAATCATTTTAATTTTGCTAGGCCCCGTGGTATTTTCCCTTTCATGTTTTCCACGTAAAAAATCTTTGGTGTCCCCTCTATCAGCTTTTCTTTTGTCTGTGCGTGTGTTGAATTTTTGTACAATACAAAGACAATAATATAACTTTACAGCTGTGAATTCTCTAGCACGCAACAGTCATTACTGATGATTTACTTAATTAGAAGATGTCGTTGGTCCAACCTAATAGAAGGGTTTTTATCGTCAATCATTTGTTATTTCATCTAAGGAGACCTTTTAGACATGGGTTAGAAGTTTGTTTAAGAGGATACTTTTATGTTAACCTTAGCTAATAAAAGCTTTTTTGTCCTATAAGTGCACCTTATATTTCATAACTTAGGAGTCCCATACATTAAAGAATGCACAAGTGATTGTTGCAAGTAATTTGACGGCGAACCACTTAGTAAGATGACTCTAGCTGTAATGCAATTTTGCGGTATAATTTTGCAATAAAATTAAGTGAATAGCGAACACGGGTCATGTACTTACTAGAGTGAGATTGTTTGAGAGTGATCACAAACTATCACTCAATATGACATTGGCTTTTTATGAGCTTTGATTAACCATAAATTTGTCGCCCTCGATAAACTAGTTTGGATGGTAAATTAAAATTTTCCTTTGCTTTTAATAATAAATTACACTTTGAAAATTTTGAATTCTGTATTGTATATATGCATTGAAAATTTATATTTTTTATGGGTTTGATAGTAATTTGAAAATAATCATCTTCGATTGAGATTTGCTTTCAATACGATCATCATTGGGGAATTCAAATGATTTCATTATCATTTAAATCTTGTAAATTGTGTATGCTTTCTTGCAGAGGATCATATTTTTGATTCACATATAATTTAAATTTATTTGAAAATTTTATTCAACCTTAGTTTTATCAACTTCAATATTTGTGATGTGGAGTATCACTCCTGCCCCACTTGAGAACAAATGCATGTATCAAATTTAATTTCTTGAATTAAAAAACAAGTTTAAAATTTTTAAAATAGTGGCATATGTGGCGAAGTGACTTATATTCTTTATTGTTAGCGCAGACAACATTTCCGGACCTTGTATTTGATTATTTGAGAGGGCACTCAAAGCACATGTGAGCATATCAATTTAATATATTTGGATGCATTATAAAATTTGTTGGTCTTTTGGGCGAAGTAATTCAGTTGAACATTATCTCTCAAAGCACGTGTAAAATTTGAAATAATTCAAAATTGACTATTTTTTGTGAATATTGTAATGCATGCAAAAATTTATTTTAATCTTTTTAAACACGCTTTTTATTGTCTCACTTGTGTATTGTGGATTTTAGGTCAATCAACAGAGATTTAAAACTTTAGCAGTTAAAGTATCATTGTTAATTTTTATTTATTTTGTTATTAAAACCTCAATTTTGTTTCAATGGGCTCCACAAGGGTACTTTTCTTTTCCTATAAATAGGGACCTTGTTTAGTTCATTTTCATTCTAAGTTTAGTTTATAGTGTGTGTTCTTAAAAGTTTAGGTTTTAAGGGGAGTTCCGAGTGGGAAATTAGGAAATTTAGTGTTGCTCGTAGGCTTGCTTTCAAATTTGTCACAAGTCTCCTATGAATCCAAATTTGTGTTCAATTTTTGTTGTTTTAATTTTTTATGACAACTTATATTCTCATTTAATCAATCTTTACATTATTTTGCATATTATTTTTCGTCTTCTTAATTTTTAATTTTTTGTTTGTTGTTGTGTTTTAAGTTCATAAACTCTAAATTTATCTCATTACATGTTTTGTTATGAAAAATTTTATCAGCATTTCCATTTCTTTCTTGCTTGGGTGGCATCTATAGTGATGCTAGGCCTGCCCATCTTACCAAAAAAGACATGTACTGTCGATATTAAGAGACACCATAGCTAGGTCCACCCATTCCTCAAGAAAGTCAAGTATGAGTTTTCAAGCACTTGTATAAAATATTTGCACAGATTCCTTTGCCACATCAAGTACGACATGATACGCAGATACTTGTGATATCAGAGTTAACCCAAACCACAATAATAATATAATTATTATTATTTAAATTTATAGGTTACAACAATGACTCTTCAATATAAGAATAAAACCAGTCAAAACACATAAATGAACAAGGTGAGAGCGACAGGGGTGGACACCGGTTGGACTGCAGGAGTGTTGACTGATTGGTGTGATGTAGTAGCAGTTGGAGGGTTTAAATAGGGGTGATGCAGGGGTGATGCAGGGGTTGGGAGTTATGGCAGAGTTTGGGAGGTTTGGGGAGAGTTGCAGCAGGTCTGGAATGGGGTTGGAGGGAATCAAGGTTAGATCTGGAAGGGCTAGAGTGAATTGCGACCGATTTGGAAGTGGGCTAGAGGGAGTTACAACCAGGTCTGGAAGGGTTAGAGATGCGGCAACTGGCAGAAAAAGGGAAGTAAGTGGGAATTAGGAGAAGATATACACCACCTCAGGACAAGTTACATTCAAAACACCTTTTCGTTGTAAGATACAACCCTAGAAGGATAAAAGGGAACGCTGGAGGCTATTCAAGCAAAAATCTCGGCAAAAAGGAAACCCCTAATGACAATATCATAACATATGGGCCCCTCTTTGGCGACAATCTTAACCCAGCCATATAGGCTGACCGATCCCTCACTTCCCTTGGCTGAATCGGTTTGGCTGGGTACAACCGATTCAACCCCCCCTAAGGGAGGCTTGCGTATTTCACCTGGGGTTGTGGGAGCTTCGACCTTTTTCATTGAAGTTTCTACCAATTTGTTGCCGTTGGAGGTGCTATTGTATCCTCTTGGAGCTGAAGTGACTTATACTGCGGTCCTAGAAACACCTGGATTTCACTGACGACTACACTGTGCTTCAAAGCATTTGAGGATTTTCCTCCACTTACGAGCATATATCATCGATCCGCTCTCCTGGGGGTCCACTATTGAATTGAACTGAGTCGGCATGTCTTGTATGTACTGCCGAATCCTCTCAAAGTAATTCACGGTCGACTCAACCTGATATGAAGTGAGAGTAATCTGAATCTCCCTGAACAGTGGTGGCCATGGTGGTAAGGTATCAACAGTGATTCCCTGAAATGCTCTCTGTCGTGATGGTTCCTTGTCTAGAGCCATGTTGACCTCATTTTTGAGGTCATTTCTTTTTTCTTAGGGTCTTAGGATCTAGCTCTAGGAGTTCCTATTGACCATCTTAGAAAACTAGAAATTGGTATTCACAATTTTAGAAATTTCAAAAAAAAAACACTTCTTATTTTTCTGTGATGTCTAACATTTATGGTTCAAAACTATCGTCTTATGTACGAACTGTTAAGGGCTATTGTGTGAAGATTCAAGGAGAAGTTCCCAATAGGACCTCAAGCTCTAGGAAAATCTCCTCACGACTTTGTCGCCACATACACACACCAAATGCACAAAATTCACAAAATTACACGAGGTCGGTCTTTAATTGAGCCTAAAGGTTGGGTGAAAATGCGAACTTCTTTGGATGATCTCCGAAGACAAAATGGACTGCTCCAACGCGTCCTGGATACCAATTTTGGTAGGAAAGGACACCCATATTGCCATTCCGGCACGAGAAAATTAGCACGCAAATTGATGAATTCATCAAAATGACCTCCGACGACAAAACAGACCGCGCCAGCGCGTTCGAAATGCCAAAAATACCTAGAAATGACATCCATATTCGATATGTTACGACNAGAGTGAATTGCGACCGATTTGGAAGTGGGCTAGAGGGAGTTACAACCAGGTCTGGAAGGGTTAGAGATGCGACAACTGGCAGAAAAAGGGAAGTGAGGAATTAGGAGAAGATATACACCACCTCAGGACAAGTTACATTCAAAACACCTTTTCGTTGTAAGATACAACCCTAGAAGGATAAAAGGGAACGCTGGAGGCTATTCAAGCAAAAATCTCGGCAAAAAGGGAACCCCTAATGACAATATCATAACATATGGGCCCCTCTTTGGCGACAATCTTAACCTAGCCATATAGGCCGACCGATCCCTCACTTCCCTTGGCTGAATCGGTTTGGCTGGGTACAACCGATTCAACCCCCCCTAAGGTGCGTATTTCTCCTGGGGTTGTGGGAGCTTCGACCTTATTCATTGAAGCTTCTGCCAATTTGTTGCCGTTGGAGGTGCTATTGTATCCTTTTGGAGCTGAAGTGACTTATACTGCAGTCCTAGAAACACCTGGATTTCACTGACGACTACACTGTGCCTCAAAGCATTTGAGGATTTTCCTCCACTTACGAGCATATATCATCGATCCGCTCTCCTGGGGGTCCACTATTGAATTGAACTTAGTCGGCGTGTCTTGTATGTACTGCCGAATTCTCTCAAAGTAATCCACGGTCGACTCAACCTGATATGAAGTGAGAGTAATCTGAATCTCCCTGAACAGTGGTGGCCATGGTGGTAAGGTATCAACAGTGATTCCCTGAAATGCTCTCTGTCGTGATGGTTCCTTGTCTAGAGCCATGTTGACCTCATTTTTGAGGTCATTTCTTTTTTTTTAGGGTCTTAGGATCTAGCTCTAGGAGTTTCTATTGACCATCTTAGAAAACTAGAAATTGGTATTCACAATTTTAGAAATTTCGAAAAAAAAACACTTCCTATTTTCCTGTGATGTCTAACATTTATGGTTCAAAACCATCGTTTTATGTACGAACTGTTAAGGGCTATTGTGTGAAGATTCAAGGAGAAGTTCCCAATAGGACCTCAAGCTCTAGGAAAATCTCCTCACGACTTTATCGCCACATACACACACCAAATGCACAAAATTCACAAAATTACATGAGGTCAGACTTTAATTGAGCCTAAAGGTTGGGTGAAAATGCGAACTTCTTCGGATGATCTCCGACGACAAAATGGACTGCTCCAACGCGTCCTGGATACCAATTTTGGTAGGAAAGGACACCCATATTGCCATTCCGACACGAGAAAATTAGCACGCAAATCGATGAATTCATCAAAATGATCTCCGACGACAAAACAGACCGCGCCAGCGCGTCCGAAATGTCAAAAATACCTAGAAAATGTTACGATGCACGAATAAAACACATTCAATTTTTTATTTTCCAAAATATTAAATACTTTTTATAAACTTTACCCCTAAATTATAATCCCATTAAAACCTAACCCTATTTAGGTTCTCATTTGCAACCTTCACCATCTGTTCGACCCATTCGCGGGTTCGAACAGGTGAAGCACTCGACTCTCCCTTNTATTAAATACTTTTTATAAACTTTACCCCTAAATTATAATCCCATTAAAACCTAACCCTATTTAGGTTCTCACTCGCAACCTTCACCATCTGTTCGACCCATTCGCGGGTTCGAACAGGTGAAGCACTCGGCTCTCCCTCTCGCCCATGCCCTAGCTTCCATGGTTGATCCACGCGACTTTCCTCTGCCGTTCGAGTATGCGGCGCGCTCTCCCGTCTCTTCCCCTTCTTCATGTGGCAAATTAGCCACTCGACTCTCCAATTGCAGGAGGCGAGCTGGCCGACGTTTCTCCTTTTCGAGGCTATACGTTCTTCTCATTTATGGTGTCGATTCCTTCCTCTCGCTCGATTGGTTGGCTAGGGCGGCAAACATNGTTAAAAAAAAAAAACTTTTGGAGAGGAGTGACTGTGTTTTTTTTGTGGGAGGCTCTTAGTGAAGAAAACTCTTCTAAAATCTTCTCTAGATCTGTTTCTCGTTCGCTTGGAGTGTGGAGTGTTCGTGGAGTGCTGTTTACTTTGCAAAAAATCCTCTCTAAGCTATACTTTCGGGTGCTTGTGGCGTGGAGCATTTGTGGTTGCCGTTTTTGGAAATCTTTAGGAGGAATATTTCGCTTGGAGTGGTTTTCTTGAATCATTCTTATAATTTTATTTTAAATCTGCACTAAAGAGGTATTCTTCTCATCTCCTCTATTCTTGCAATATTTCGGAAGACATTGAAAANGCAAAAAATCCTCTCTAAGCTATACTTTCGGGTGCTTGTGGCGTGGAGCATTTGTGGTTGCCGTTTTTGGAAGTCTTTAGGAGGAATATTTCGCTTGAAGTGGTTTTCTTGAATCATTCTTATAATTTTATTTTAAATCTGTACTAAAGAGGTACTCTTCTCATCTCCTCTATTCTTGCAATATTTCGGAAGACATTGAAAACATCTATTCTCTCTTGAAACATGTGAAAACAAAGTTTGAGTTTTATTTTTATATTTAAGCATGAATATGTGTTAGAATCAGTGGAAAAATGAAGCATGTATGGAATGCCTTTGTTCTTCTATGCTTGAGACATATGATATGCATGATAAATGAAGATTTGAAAGCTTCAGTTGTTGCTATGTGATGAAGCTTGCTTATATGGAATATGTGCTAGAGATGAAACATTAGTGCTCTTTATTATCATTATTCCTGTTTAGGTAGTTGTTAATGCTGAGAAATATTGGCTTTAGAGATTTGTCATACTTATATGTTCCCTGCTATTTGTTCCTTTTAGAAACATGTCGGCATAGTATTCTGAAACATGTGGCACAAAGGAGAATTTTGTTCAGTTATTTTGACCCACTTGTGGGGTTCGGTTTAGTTTTTTTTTGGAAGATAAAAATATGTTGGAAATTTTCTCTGTTTTGGCCCATCTAGTGGTCTCTGTTTGGCTATGCTGGAATAAATGTTAGCTGAAAAAACTACTCTTTGTTTTGGCCCATCTAGTGGTTTCGGTTTAGCTTTTCNGTATTCTGAAACATGTGGCACAAAGGAGAATTTTGTTCAGTTATTTTGACCCACTTGTGGGGTTCGGTTTAGCTTTTTTTTGGAAGATAAAAATATGTTGGAAATTTTCTCTGTTTTGGCCCATGTAGTGGTCTCTGTTTTGGCTATGCTGGAATAAATGTTAGCTGAAAAAACTACTCTTTGTTTTGACCCATCTAGTGGTTTTGGTTTGGCTTTTCTTGAGGTGAAACTATGCTGGAAAAATCTGTTCTGTTATGGCCCATTTTGTGGTCACGGTTTGGCTCTTTTTGGGGTGAAACTTCAATAAAAACGCTTCTCTATTTGCCCCATTTGATATGCTCGGTTTTAGCTTCTTTGGGATTGAATACTAGCTGAAATTATACTTCTATTTTGATCATTTATCAGTTCCAGTTTTGGCTTTATATTAGCTGGAAATATTTTTTTACTTTGACCCACTTGTTGGGTCTGATTTGAGCTCCTTTGAATTAGAGTTTATGCCGGAAATGTGTTTCTATTGAGTGGAAATTTGACTTTTGCTCTTTTGGGAGAAGTCTTGGGCTTGGGTGCGCTTTTACAGCTCCTAGTTCCGTTTCTTTTGCTGAGTTTGTTGTGCTTAAGTAATCGTCTGGGTTGCCCCTGTATTGGGCTCCGGTTGCCCTTCCTTGGGCTCGGTTTGGGTTCCTCTCTGGTGATTTATGTTGGCTTACTGTTTGGACTATTCCTTAGACTCAGTTTGACACTTTTGTTGGGCATGGTTTCCTTGGAGGTCTTCTTCTTCTTTGGCCCTACCCGTGGGTTTGTGTTGTGTTGGGTTCCTCCTTGTCATATGTGGCTGTGAGTTTAGCTTGATGGCTTTGGTCTACTGTCTTTGCCATAAGGATGGCTTGGTGGCTTTGGTTTGCTGCCTAAGCTGTGAGCTTCACTTGGTAATTACTGCCTTTATATTGCTCTTCTTCTATTGCCTTACCCGTGAGCTAATTGGATTTTTGGATGTAATTTTTGTTGTCTTACCCGTGGGCTCTCCTCTTCTTGTTGCCTTACCCGTAAGTTCTCCTCTCTTTTGGCTCATACCTGTGAGCTGGATTTGAAGCTTGGCTGTGATTCCTATTGCCTTACCCGTGAGCTCTCCCCTCACTTATTGCCTTACCCGTAAGCTTTAACTCGTGACCTCTTAGTGGAATAAATTGGGTTGGTGGTTGTCTCTTTCTATTGCCTTGGTCATGGATATTTACAAGAATAATTTCATTTTAATGAGATATAAAAGAAAAGGGAAAAGAGCTTTTGATTAAAGATGAAGTTGAATGGGATTGATCCAATTATATAAATGTGAGAAAATGATATCCTTCTGGGATTGATTCGAGGACCTTAGACTTTTTTTTTAAGTCTTTTTTATATGACTTTGAGAATTGTTCTACCATTTTTTTCCTTCGATCTTTTGGGTGGATCATTTCTCCTCTCTCTCATCCTCATTTTTGTTCTTTTCTTTCCTTGTNGGTCTGATTTGAGCTCCTTTGAATTAGAGTTTATGCCGGAAATGTGTTTCTATTGAGTGGAAATTTGACTTTGGCTATTTTGGGAGAAGTCTTGGGCTTGGGTGCCTTTTACAGCTCCCTGTTCCGTTTCTTTTGCTGAGTTTGTTGTGCTTAAGTAATCGTCTGGGTTGCCCCTGTATTGGGCTCCGGTTGCCCTTCCTTGGGCTCGGTTTGGGTTCCTCTCTGGTGATTTATGTTGGCTTACTGTTTGGACTATTCCTTAGACTCAGTTTGACACTTTTGTTGGGCATGGTTTCCTTGGAGGTCTTCTTCTTCTTTGGCCCTACTCGTGGGTTTGTGTTGTGTTGGGTTCCTCCTTGTCATATGTGGCTGTGAGTCTAGCTTGATGGCTTTGGTCTACTGTCTTTGCCATAAGGATGGCTTGGTGGCTTTGGTTTGCTGCCTAAGATGTGAGCTTCACTTGGTAATTACTGCCTTTATATTGCTCCTCTTCTATTGCCTTACCCGTGAGCTAATTGGATTTTTGGATGTAATCTTTGTTGTCTTACCCGTGGGCTCTCCTCTTCTTGTTGCCTTACCCGTAAGTTCTCTCTTTTAGCTCATACCTGTGAGCTGGATTTGAAGCTTGGCTGTGATTCCTATTGCCTTACCCGTGAGCTCTCCCCTCACTTATTGCCTTACCCGTAAGCTTTAACTTGTGACCTCTTAGTGGAATAAATTGGGCTGGTGGTTGTCTTTTTCTATTGCCTTGGTCATGGATATTTACAAGAATAATTTCATTTTAATGAGATATAAAAGAAAAGGGAAAAGAGCTTTTGATTAAAGATGAAGTTGAATGGGATTGATCCAATTATATAAATGTGAGAAAATGATATTCTTCTGGGATTGATTCGAGGACCTTAGGTTTTTTTTTAAAGTCTTTTTTATATGACTTTGAGAATTGTTATACCATTTTTCTCCTTCGATCTTTTGGGTGGATCATTTCTCCTCTCTCTCATCCCCATTTTTGTTCTTTTCTTTCTTTGCTTCTTGGTTCGGTTTTCTAGTGCTTATGTCTGATACATAAATGCTCATGTATAGCCTTTTGTTATATGTGAAACCATCAAACAAGGTCGTAAGTAGGTCGGTTTTGTTTTGGGGCGTAGGGCGATGATGACAAAGACATGTCGGTGGTAGAACATAATGATATCTCATCCTACAACACCAGGACTCAATTCTGGGACTTGATGAACTGTAAGATGAAAGTATCATTCACCGACATAAGACTAGAGGGGGACCCGTACCTTCTTAGGCTGTTGGTAGTCCTAGTCTCGGTGACGTGATCGACTTGTGGACAACCATTTCTTTTTTAAAATTAATAAAATGAATTGATAAGGACAGATACAATATTTATAAAAAAATATTTTCATTATAAAATCAAAATTACAACTTGTCTTTTGTTTGCCTGATATACATATGCATGTTAAACTTAAGTTTTAAAGATGTGTTACAAATTGGGTTGTCTACTTGTTGATTGCCGATTCAGGGCTAAGGAATACCCTCTTAAGTTAAGTTCAGTAGGATATTCTTCTAGTGGAGTGGTAGACTTTTTACATCCGGGTGACCGAGTAGCCTTCGATAACTCTTGAGTACAAATATATATTTGAGCCTAGCCCCGGCCCGAGTGCTTGCGGTCCCCTCTTTTCAGATTTTTTTTCGTATGTTTTCTTGGAATTTTGGACAAAACACTCGTGATCTTTTCTTCGGGATTTTCCTGAGATTTTTTATTATTATTTGTCAATTTTTCCGAATCTTTCGTCATGGATTTATTCGTCGATTTTCTCAAAGTTTCCAAACAACTTTTCTTTATACAGTGAATAATAGCTAGCTTAAAGGAGCAGCAGACTTGTCAAATTTACAGGTGTGATTTACCTTGCAGCATTTATTTATTTATTTTTTAGCATGTTATATTACTTTCTCAGCATGTTATACTTCTCTTTCTAACACGTTATATTATTCTTTCAGCATGCTATACTGTCTTTTCTTTCTACTGTACACTATACTGTTCTTTTCTTTTATACTGCATGTTTAGTTATTTTGATACACACAGTGATTGTATAGGATTAAAATTAAACCAGGAAGTGCTACTACGAGGAGCTTGAAGCGAACATTGTGGGCAACACGACGAGGAATAACTTCAAGATGGATCTGCAATAGCAAAACATCAAAACATCAAAACACATCACATAAACACATTCACATCACCAATCATCCTCTTTAGTTTAAATAACAACCCATAAAATCACCTTTTAGGTTTTTGCACAACTCTGTTGTGCAATTATAAGTCCTAACACTTTAGGATTCCGAGGTTACCGTGCGGTACAGTGTAAATCCTCCTATCTTTTCAGGCTATTTGTACGATTAGATATTATACGAATATAAGTTTTAAATTCTAAATAAATTGCAAGATTGAAATATCAAATAAGCATCACTTCAAAGACATAAAGCCGAACATTAGGATAGTTAGGATATTCTGGGGTTTCTCCTGGATCTGTGATCTCTTATTATTCATTCTTTTGAATTCCTTAAGAAAATTGTTCCTATTTTGAGCCATTCTCATTTGATTTTCCAATGTCCAATCGTGAAAATCTAAACATTGAAATTTTGAAGGTAAAACCACCTGATCTTGATCGAGAGTTTTCTTAAGTGACTCTAGTCATTTAAGATATAATTAACTATAGGGGCTTGCCTCTATAGAGAACCTAAAACCCAGATAAATTAAACTCTATCTAATTTTTTATGTTAGGTAGAGGAACTTGTTAGCCTTTTTATAAAATATTTCGCAGCCCAAAATAAATGTGACAAATTCTTTAGTCTAGGTGATTGAATCCCTATTACAAGTGATATATTTATTCTTCGAGATAAGTGTATTACTTGTAGTATTGTATTCAATCATCTAAACTATTTAAAATGTGAGGCCCGTTTGGTCTCACCTATTTTAAAATTAAAATGTTACTTTTAAAAATAAAAAATGTTATATTCATATTTAAATTATTTTCAAAATCACAAAATCACCACTTTTTCAAATTACAAAGTTAAAATGGCCGACAAGCCAATGTCTTAGTCCTATCATTTCCCGTCGTCACCAAAAGTTCTCCCATTGATACTGCTCCACTGACAAGGGCAACTGTGATTTTGGGCTTTGACGAAGGGAGAGGGATGATGTGCTTCTCATCCTTAGTGAAAGAACATGTGTTCTTGAATCCATTGTGTTGAGTCATATAGTCTAATTGTCACGGTCTCCCCAACAAGTGACAAGCATTCATGGGTACCACATCGCACCACACTTGATCTTGTAGCTGACTCCCAATCAAAAGTTCTATTAGGCTCCTTCCATCAATGCTGACCCTATTCTCCTTGAGCCACGTCAGAGAATATGATTGTGAGTGTTTCTGAGTCATGAGGCCTAACTTCTCCACCATCTGTGTTGATGCCTCGTTCCTACTGCTCCCTCATTGATGATTACACTGCATACCTTTCCGCTCACAATGCAACAAATGTAAAATATGTTGTGGCGAAGTCATTGTGGATCCATCATATTCTCAGTTTGTAGGACACGTCAAATCACGAGCATTTCGCTTTCAACCGGTGGAAGATGATACACCTCTTCCTGTTTCCAGCTATCTTCTCATCACTAACCTCTTCCATTGTGCCCTGCTCAGTGAAAGACGACTCAGCGCGTCGGGCAGTTGGAGGAAATGTGCCCAAGTCTATGGCATCTAAAGCATTTTCTGGCGGGGACTTTAGTACGTGCTGCTCTTCTCGTGCTACTTCTCACTCGGAGTGGGGACTTTAGTACGTGCTGCTCTTCTCGTGCTACTTCTCACTCGGAGTGGCTCTGTTCTTATCCGGACCAATTTTCTCAACTCCTTGAGGCGTGCTCCTGTTGGTGTCTTTAATTGTGGGTGACTGCATGACCGGTGGTGGTTACATGTTCTATTTCTACTGACTCTCTACCTTCAAGGCTAAGGTCTGGACATTTCCTAGTGACCAATATGACTACAATTGCACAACGTCGTTGATAACAGGCTTCAAATCCCTCAGATAATGGGCAACGGTGTGTTCATCTGGCTCAACCAAATCACATCTTATCTGTAACTGGTCAAACTGCATCGTGAACTCCTTCATTGATGGGTCTCTTTGCTATAGGTGGAGTTTAAAAAATATATCCTGACTGTAGTGAGGAGGTAGATATTTTCTCTGCATCACTTTTCGCATCTTCTCCCACTTAGTAATCTTTTCATTGTCTTCTCTCTTCGTTTGTCTCTTTAACTTTTCGCTCTTTCTCAATTTGATAGCTGCAAGCTGCACCCTTTTATCTTCTGGCACTTTTTGTAGTAAAATATTCTCTCAACAGATTGCAGTCATTCGATAAGGTCGTCTAGATCCATACCACCATCGAACTCTGGTAGATTCACCTTTATCTTGAAGTCCCTATCTCCTCCATATGCGGCCTCCTATGATATTGGATTCCAATGCGTTGTGGGCTCCTCTGATATTGTGTCCTCCATATGTGGCTTCCTCTCTCAGCCTCCTCTGATACTCGATGTCAAAGCGTTGTGACCTCTTTTTTTCATAACTGAAATCCTTCTTATGAAAGGGTTTGAAATTCTCATCTTTTTCACCCTGTCGACTTTCCCAGTCACGTTGAGGGTAATTTTCTCATGGGTTTCATCTTCCATGTCCGCAAGCCTCCGCTGAAGTCGACAAATCTCTCGTTGTATCTCTTCACGAGTAGGCTTGAGCGTGTATCTTCTTGGTCGCATGGCTTGTTTAGGGCGGGAGGTGAAAGGTGTAGTATGTGGGGTTGCTGATTTTGAAAATTTGCAAGGGAAAATTAAAGCTAGGTCAAAATGTTTCTATAGTTTGGGAATAGAAAAGAAATTTTTTGGGCGCTGAAGTCGACAAATCTCTCGCTGTACTTTTTCACGAGTAGGCTTGAGCGTGTATCTTCTTGGTCGCATGGCTTGTTTAGGGTCGGGAGGTGAAAGGTGTAGAAAAAATTAATGTGGTGTTGCTGATTTTGAAAATTTGCAGGGGAAAATTAAAGCTAGGTCAAAATTTTTCTATAGGTTGGGAATAGAAAAGAATTTTTTTGGGTGTAAGTGGCTTGGGGGCTTGGCTAGGGGCGGATGTTAGAAATCCTAGGATAGCTAGCTCCGATTCTAAATGATTCTGGAGTTGACCCAAACCACAATAGAAATATAAGTTTTACTATTGAAATTCAAGATTGCAATGACGATTCTTCAAAAGAAGAATAAAACTACACAAAACACACAAACGATCCTCTACGGTGAGAGCGTAAGGGGTAGACACCGGCTGGACGGCAAGTGTGCGGACTGATTAGATGATGCAGTAGTAGTTGGAGGGTTTGGAGAGAGGTTTTGCAGGGGTTGGAAGGGTTGGAGGGAGTTGTGGCAGGTTTGGAATGAGGCTAAAGAGAATTACGATAGATCTGGAAGGGCTGGAGGGAATTACAGTAGATTTCGAAAGACTGGAGGGAATTGTGACCGATTTGAATGGGGGTTGGAGGAAGTTATATCTAGGTCTGGAAGGGTTGGAGAAGCGACAACTACCAGAAAAGGAAAAGTAGGTGAGCTATTAGGGGAAGATACGCATCATCTTGGGATGAGTTACAACCGGAACACGTTCTCTCCATTAGATAAAGCTCTAGAAGAGAAAAGGGGGATGTCGGAGGCTGCCAAAGCCAAAATCTCAGCAAAAACTGAATCCCAATGATAATAACATAACAACTATATCGTAGATAATTAGGAGGGGTTCGACGACAACCCTAACCCAACTAACCATATGGGTCGACCGACACCTCACTTCCCTTAAATGAAATGGTTTGGTTGGGTACAGCCGGTTCAACCCTCCCTTTAAGAGAGCCCAACGCTACTTATGTTATGCACAAGTAAGCACTTTTTTTCCTTACATTAAATATAACACGGTATGCTGGTACTTATATTATACCGTGCAAGTACTTATATTATGCAGACAAGCAATTTCCTCTCTGAGCCAAATGCAACACGGTATATCGGTATTCAGATTCTCCAAACAAATAATATACTTATAACTTTGTGCAGTATCGGCGACAAAGGTAATGACCATTTATAATTTTTTTCTTTCTTCATTTTTTTTTATTTTTTTATTTTTTCAATTTTTTCCTTTTATTTCTTGGCCTCTTTTTTCCCTTCCATTTTTTCTTTTTTTTTTAAATTTTAAATTCTTTCTTTGGGATTTCTCCCTCTCCAGTAGAGAGAGAAAATGAAGAGAGAAAGTAAAGGATGTGATGTTTCTTGGTTAGTGAGAAGAGAGATGGGGGAGTGAGAAATGGATAGAGAGAGAAGAGAGAAGTTGGTGGGTAGAGAGATGGGATGAGATAGAGAGGCAAAAGAAGGAACGAGAAAGGAGTTGGAAGAAAGTTTCTCTCTCTCCATTAAGTAGATAAAGAGAGGGATAGTGGGCGGTGGTTAGAGCTATCGGGTAAGAGAGAGAATGGTGGTTGGAAGGTGGTTCGACTAAAGAGAAAAAANGTTTCTCTCTCTCCATTAAGTAGATAAAGAGAGGGATAGTGGGCGGTGGTTAGAGCTATCGGGTAAGAGAGAATGGTGGTTGGAAGGTGGTTCGACTAAAGAGAAAAAGCGAGGAAGGGATGGTGAGGTGTTTGGAAGGGAAAAAGGGAAGTGGAGGAAAAAGAAGAAGAGGATAAAAAGAGAAAGAAGGAAGAATAAAAAGGAGAGGAAGGAGAAGGGAGGAAAAAAAGAAGGGAAGAGGAAGAAGAATGAGTGAGAAAGGAGGTGTTAGTGTGGCGAGCTTGATTGGTGGTGGTCGTGGCGGCAGGCAGCGATGTGAAGCGGTAACAACATAAGGCAAGGGGGTGGATTGATAGACAACATTGTACAAGGCATGCAGGTGATGCTAATAAATGAGAAAGGGGGCGAGAGAAAGAGAGATTGAGTGAGAAAGCCTCTCAATATAAGTGGATTTGGATAACTTTTTTCCTTTTAATTTTAATGAACATGAGGACCCTCATGCCTACGGNGAGAAAGGGGGCGAGAGAAAGAGAGATTGAGTGAGAAAGCCTCTCAATATAAGTGGATTTGGATAACTTTTTACCTTTTAATTTTAATGAACATGAGGACCCTCGTGCCTACGACATGGGCCACACAGATGGAAGGGGCACAATGAGGCATGATTTGAGGGATATTTTGAGGCTTGGATGGAGGCATTTAAATTTCTTTCTTAATTTTTGTGATAATACACACACACATACATACATCAATTTTTTTTTTGGTGGCAAATTCAGTTGGTCCAACATATTCACTTTATGTCATTGCCAAGTGCTTTTTTTTTGGTTGCTAGAGGGCCTCAAATTGCATGTGCTCATCGCACATGCAAACAATTTTGCATTTTGACTTTGCGTGAGTATCCAAACATTATGAATGTTTTTCTTAAATAATTCTGACACTCTAGATGCATAGATTCAAATAGTTTTATGGTCGGGCATTATTTGGGCATCATCAATTGTGATTGAAGAATTTTAACCCTAATTTGCACAATATTTTTTTTTCATAATTTTCTTCTCTCACTGTGTTTGATCGAATCCATAGAGATGGTATCTTCTTGGGAATTTTGCTGCTTTGAACCTCCATTGAATGAACTGATGACGTTTTAATTGGCTTCAACTAGACTTCTTGTCTCAGCATGTGATGTGTTTTAGTTGGTTCAAAGATGTCTCTCATGTTGTTTGGACATTTTGAACTCATTGGTGAGTTTCATTTTATTGAATGAGTGACGATGAATTTGTTTTGATTGAGTTCAAGGTTATTTTAACCTGTTGAGCTGCATCACATCTGTCCTCTACTGCTTTCACTATATTTGATCATAATTAAAGTGAAATAATTACGAGGTCAATAGTATTTTCCATACATTTATGATGGGGGATTTGTGTTGAATTTCTTATGTTCAACTGCGTGTTCACTCTTCTGGAGGTAATTCAGCAGCATCATCAATTAGCTTCAACCAACCTTTTGGCCGCACNTAATTACAGAGGTCAATAGTATTTTCCATACATTTATGATGGGGGATTTGTGTTGAATTTCTTATGTTCAGCTGCGTGTTCACTCTTCTGGAAGTAATTCAGCAGCATCATCAATTAGCTTCAACCAACCTTTTGGCCGCATATTTTTGAAATAATAACTATTTTAGACTATATGTTTGAGAATGGAACTTGTTGCAGTGGAGTCATTGGGTTGTTGGAGATACATTTTCTTGCTATAAAATGATATATATATATATATTTATATTTATATTTACTGTCAAAACGTTAGCAGAGTACGTAGTTTCTTGACATTTAAAAAAAATAATAGTTCAATTAAGAGTTGAATTTCTTAAGAAAAACTTTTGCAATGCCAACGAACGATTCATCACAAGTAATAGAAAAACAACCATAGTACTACTCTCGCTTTCACAGGTCCTGTACACTCAGACCAGGAGAAAGAGATTGTTTGAGCTTATCAGCCTTCTCAGAATCAAACACGCAGAGCGTGTAAAGATACTTTGCACATCTTACCTTGAACTTCACAACACTTTTGCTCCATTTAAACTTTACAGAGCGAGCATCCTTCTTTCTAGCTTTGAGATGGAAATCCTTGATCTCATGGATCTGCTTNACGCAGAGCGTGTAAAGATACTTTGCACATCTTACCTTGAACTTCACAACACTTTTGCTCCATTTAAACTTTTCAGAGCGAGCATCCTTCCTTCTAGCTGTAAGAAGGAAATCCTTGATCTCATGGATCTGCTCAGGCATTTCCGAATTCTCCAATGGCCGCTCTTGCTTTGGTACATCTGAAGGCGAGCGGCAACTTCAAACCCTATATATATATTCATGGAAGCTCTAGGGCAGATTGTATTGAAATAAAAGAGAATACAAAAAAGTTGTATGATAGGGCCCAATAGATGATGCCCTACTCATACGATACATGATACAAAAATATCCCAACAAAAAGATACGAAAGACTAAAAAAAAAGAAAACATGCAAAAACAAGTGTCTATGGACGAGACAATTTAGACCTGCCTCTTCCTCTGGTTCTTGGAGCGGATCCAGATAACATATTCTGAAGTGTTGTTCCATTGCGAGGAGTGACCAATGTATCATCCATTAAGTTTCCAAGCTGAACAGTGTTCCCAACCTTCTTCCTTCGCCGATAAGTGTAAACTTGCCATTCTTCTTCTGAAGACTGTTCACTCTGATTCGTAGAAGGAAAAACAGTTGCAACGATGAGTTCCTGAGTTTGCGTAGGACAGTCTTCCAAAACTTGGGAAACACCTGCCCTCTCAATAGGTAGTTCTACAAACTGATTAATTGCAGTAAGATGGCTAGTGTTTGGCTTTAAATCTTCCTCATTAGTATTAGGAGATATCTTTTCCGTCATCTANTCCAAGCTGAACAGTGTTCCCAACCTTCTTCCTTCGCCGATAAGTGTAAACTTGCCATTCTTCTTCTGAAGAATGTTCACTCTGATTCGTAGAAGGAAAGACAGTTGCAATGATGAGTTCCTGAGTTTGCGTAGGACAGTCTTCCAAAACTTGGAAAACACCTGCCCTCTCAGCAGGTAGTTCTACAAACTGATTAATTGCAGTAAGATGGCTAGTGTTTGGCTTTAAATCTTCCTCATTAGTATTAGGAGATATCTTTTCCGTCATCTGAATGTGAATGTTCGCTTCATCCCTATCTTCAATCACCTCATAGAGGGGAGCATGAGCACCCTCCACAGTAGGTAAGAGCCTGAGACGGTAGTATGTCCACTCCAGTAGAAGAAGGGGCAGTGACCGAGTCCTGCCTTTCAGGGGCAACCACCCGACTCTCCTCCAACAAACGACCCTTATCAACATTTTCTGAAACAATATCAGTAGACAAACCATTTTGCACCGTATCCATCATGGGCATAGCAGTAGGTATCACTGACAGTGAGGAAGATGGTATAACCTCTGCAGAAGAAACAGGAGGTGGGGCTACAGCAGACCGAAGATGGGGATGCAATCGATAACAGAATGAAGAGCTATGACCAAACATTCCATAATGAGAACAGTATTGGGGATGAGGTCCCATCACAATCTTCTGCCAATAACCCTGATGTGGGGAGCCAATCCAAATCTCCCATGGAAAGGGTTGAGTGATGTCGCTCTCTACAAGCACAAGCTTCAGATGGCCTGTTTGTATCAAGCGTGGGAGTATCGAACTTCAGGAGTTTCCCAAAAATAGTTGCCAATGTATAAAGAGTTTCATAATTGAAGAGATGCACCTTGAGTCCTAGAAAATTAACCCAAACTGGGATAATAGGAGATTCCAATTTAGGATCAAAATTCACTATACATTTCTGAATTTTCATAAAGCGATTATCAATTTTGAGAATTTTTTGAGCAAAANGAGTCCTGGAAAATTAACCCAAACTGGGATAATAGGAGATTCCAATTTAGGATCAAAATTCACTATACATTTTTGAATTTTCATAAAGCGATTATCAATTTTGAGAACTTTTTGAGCAAAGAGTTGGGTATAGACTGCGTCATTTGAGAGTTGAATGAAAACGTGATGGCCATCTAGCAAACCAACTTTCCAACTCTTTGTGAGCTTAAGAGAATCGAAATGCTTTATAATAATCTCAAGCTTGGGATTTCCATATGGAAATTTTCCAACAAGAGTATATCTACATGCTGAAGCCAATATACTTGTTTCCTCATCAGTGAGAAATAAAGCGGGTTTGTTATTCTTTCTTCTTAGTATTTTAATAAAGGTATAGCCACCTCCAGATTCATGTGCATCATGAAATTCTTGAGGGAAGAAACAGGAACGGTCGCTTGCTTCGGGAGTAGAACCACCCCCGGAGATAGCCGCTGCATAACTCTGGGCCATTCCCCCAAACCGGAACCAGAAATAGGGAACAAAAATCTCGAAAGTAGCGAAAGAGGCCACAGACTGCGATCGGGGAAGAGGGCTGCCGACCGGAATATCGCAGCATAGGTAGTAGACGAGAACACAGTTTGCAACTTAGGACGAAGGCTCGACCGACGCACTCGGACACAGACGACGGCGGAGAACGACGCAGTCTGCGACTCGACCAAGGACGTGTGAGTCTGCATCCGAAGCCTACGAAACAGTAGCACGGCGGGGAAGATGGAGTGAAAGTCGGAGGCTAATGCTGGGTTTCGCTTCGCCATCGGGTGAAACCCTAGCAGAGGAATTCATACTAGTAAANAAGGTATAGCCACCTCCAGATTCATGTGCATCATGAAATTCTTGAGGGAAGAAACAGGAACGGTCGCTTGCTCCGGGAGTAGAACCACCCCCGGAGACAGTCGCTGCATAACTCTGGGCCATTCCCCCAAACCAGAACCAGAAACAGGGAACACAAATCTCGAAAGCAGCGAAAGAGGCCACAGACTGCGACCAAGAAGAGGGCTGCCGACCGGAATATCGCAGCATAGGTAGCAGACGAGAACGCAGTTTGCAACTTAGGACGAAGGCTCGANGGACTGCATCAGATTGCGAAAGCTGTGAGCTTTTTGAATAATGACTGCAAACTTGTATGAATTTCTTTCCAAGGTTTTCTCATTAAGTTATCTAGTGGTATGGAAAGCTATGGTTTTCATAATCATCTTTGGTTGCTCGAGTTTTTGCTTTTCTTTGTTGAATCCTTCTGGATCTGCTGTTAATTTATCTCTGTCTTCATTTTTGTTGTGCCAAGGTATGCTTAAATAGAGTGTCTGAATATTAGAAAATTACATATCAGGCATGTCAATCAGTATGCCCAGGGTGTCTCAGAGTGTCCTATAATCCAAATGTTTAATATGATTCAACGGTCTTTTAATGCTTCATAACATGCCATATGTTAACCTTGTGAAACTTTTTTAGTCCACTCTACTTGGGAAGTTTGATCTTGATTATATACTTATTTTTTTATATAATGATTACTAGATACTTCAATCTATCACTCGTGTATTTTATTTGATCTTAATCTAATATAAACTTATAATTATCAATTTATTCTTTGAATTTTTCTGTCACGTACTTGGTTTTAATTCTATTAACATTATACACACAGTTGTCATTTCTTAGTATATTTCTAAATTAATTGTTGTTTTGATTTAATTATTTAACCTATCATAATGTCTGATACCTTCCATGCAATAGGCGGTTTGGTAGCAAACTTAACCTTAAAATGGACATTTTGGAGCATCATGCCACTTGTAAACTCTTTTTTTTCAACTTTTAGAATGTAGAAAAGATTTTATTGTAACTTGGTGACCTTTTTTGTGAATAATCAGAAATTTTTGTTCACATTGAAACATAATTTTTTGGAGAGTTGGTGACCAATAAATTTTTATTTTATATATGTGAAAATAGAAGGACATAGATACTTTGTCATATGGTTAAAGGGGATTAGAATCATTGTTTCATGTGTAGATTCTATTCTAGGAACTAGTGGTCTACTTTCTCATACTAATGTTTATTAATATGTTTTTGTAAGAATTTTTTGAGAAGCCTTTTTGCGTATTTGTAACAATGTTGATGTCATTGCTGTTATGTTTGTACCCTATAGCAATAGGATGGTGAACTAACTCATTTGTGCAATAGATTTTTTTCATTAGTGGCCTAAACACATTTGAGCATTTCTGCATTCACTGAGAGGATTTTTTTTAGTTAGCAGCATAGAAGAGGACCAACAGGTTTTTTGTTCCAAAGCATTCATCACATGAAGCAGTCTTAAAACATTCCATCAGCATTAATGCTTGAATCTATCGTTGACATATCCATATCAAAATTTTTATCATTTTTGGCTACCAGCTCTAGTTTTGTTACATGATATCTGCTAATAGACCCTTGCAATGCCTACTTTCAAGAATTAACATCTTTCAGGTGCATGGAAATGTGTGTTTGACGAGTATCGTGGTGACTCAGACATTGGACTGGAAGCTGCATGCATTTGATGTCCTATCTGAATTTGATGGTAGTATTGAAGCACCGAATGAATCAATGCTGGTATGTTGGATCTGCATATTATTTGATTTATTTCTTGAGAAAGAAATCTTAGGCTTCAAAAACTATAAAGCTAATATAAAAGTGCCATATCGGTGCATTCATTTTTTTGTTAATAAAACAAGCCACAGTATTGTACTTGTCTACAATGAAGCAATACTGGTATTCTCTACCAGTTGTCGATAAGTTTTTTGTTCTAAGACAGACAGTTTCAATTTTTGTATTAGGGGTATTCTTAAGGATGGTGAATGGTGCCGTGAAAAGGGTAGGCTGCTGCGCTAACAATATTGCAACGCCTCTAGCAACCTTATAGCTGGTGCAAGACACATGCTAATTTAAAGAATTACAAAGCAATTGACAAATAAAATTCAATTAATAATTAAGAACAGATCATAAAAAAAAATTCACCATCTAATCAGAACGTAAGATTCTTCAAAATGCATGAAAGTAATTTTGTACTAAAAAAATTCTACTACTAAAATGAAATTTAGAATGCTGACCATGAGTTATGTTTTAATTCGATTAAATGAAGCAAAAGCAAATAATTTGAAATTTGAATTCACTGGTTAGCAACTAGCAAGCACACTAAAGAAATCGTAACATGACTAAAATCAAATAACTTACCTGCAGCTGCAGTATATTGGAAAAAAATGAATAAATTCAAAACGGATTATAGCACTATGAGGGTTACGCACCTTGTACCATGGTACAAGTGATGCAGGGATAACATGCGGCATCTTGAATGCCTTTGTCTCCCATAACCAAAATTGCAGAGATGCCTTCTTATGCCTTACGGCATGGTGTTTTGTTTTTGTGCTGTCATTAACAAATAAAATCAATATTATTGCAAATTAGCACAACTTAAATATCTAAAAAATAAATAATTTGAATCAATTAAGAGAACCAAATCTTGCACTATACAAATTTTAACTGTTTTTATCAGAAAGAAACATCACTAACTGTGCGTTCATTATGCAAATTGTTCATTATTTGAAGTTAATTTTATGAATTTTTATTATTCATTAATTCTTATTTCGGTTCCTATCAGAAATCTTATCTAATTTACATGTTTTTTTTTCTTGTAGCTTTTAACCATCGTATACTTTATGTCTTCCCGTTTTCTTTCCTAGCCCTTAATTCGTCACATTTAATTTATCTACTCGTCAGAGTCCAAATTAATTTTATCTATCTTCTACTCTCTGTAGATGGTACGAAATAGTTACGATTATCAACAAAACTTTAACCAATTTTACAATAAAACCTTTTTTCTAGCAATAACCAACAACCAAACAACAAATGACGTACTTCAAAATTACAGGCCAGTTTCCATATCGCAATACCATGTTATCTAATAGAAATAATAACTTAACTAGATAGCACCCTATAAGCATAAGAAGGCCAAAATATGATTTAGGTGGGTTTCAAGTTTTTTTGGGAAGTCGAGCACCGAAACTCGCTACTGTTTTAGGAGATAAAATGATGGAAAGTTGGTTATCAATTAACAATAATTCATTTTCCTTAAACTCAATTTTCTGTTGTATTAATAATACAATAATGTTCTATCATCATACAGCTATTAAATAGGGAGTAGTAGTTATGTAGGAAATAGTAAATAAATTTTTGATTGCTTATCGAGGTTTTTTTCATATATTTATATCATCCATCAGGTTTAGCATCACATTACGAGTAAGAATAACATTGCAAAGTAGCATGGTCATTATTAATGTCACGACAGCTTTTTATTAGTTGCAATAACTAATAGAGCATTAATGTTTTTGTGGTCTAGAGAGAGAACTACGGAATATGAACGGCTATGTAGTATTTTAAATCGTTCAATGGTTTTATTTTTTGGGGTTTATATCATCTTTTTTTTGGAAGTTCAACTATTCTTCGTAAGCCTTGTATCACCTCTTTTTTTTTAATTCTTCCTATTTTTTTAGTTGAGAACCTCTAATCATTTTGGTTTTAGTTCTTTGTTTTGACAAACTATACATGGCACCTATATCGAAAGTCCGTTACTTTGAGCATTAGTTCTCTTAGTTGAAATTGCCTGTAAGGATACCATTTCCTAAGTCACACTGCACCTGCATTGTTTAATCAAAATTTTATTTTTATGCTTTATTTAACTTGATGCAGCAATATGAATGGCTGATTGGGTCTCAATACAAACCCATGGAGCTGGCAAAATCAGATTGGGTTTCAATAAGAAAATCCCCCCCCTGGGCAATTGATTCATGGGGCTTAGGTGAATTGGTTAACACTTGTTAAATTTCAAATTGTTTCAATCTTTTTTACTTCCTCTTCTATTACGGATCTCTGTTGTTCTTCTCTCTCTTTCTATCTATCTGCAGCCAACGAATTAACACCCANAAGGCCAAAATATGATTTAGGTGGGTTTCAAGTTTTTTTGGGAAGTCGAGCACCGAAACTCGCTACTGTTTTAGGAGATAAAATGATGGAAAGTTGGTTATCAATTAACAATAATTCATTTTCCTTAAACTCAATTTTCTGTTGTATTAATAATACAATAATGTTCTATCATCATACAGCTATTAAATAGGGAGTAGTAGTTATGTAGGAAATAGTAAATAAATTTATGATTGCTTATCGAGGTTTTTTTCATATATTTATATCATCCATCAGGTTTAGCATCACATTACGAGTAAGAATAACATTGCAAAGCAGCATGGTCATTGTTAATGTCACGACAGCTTTTTATTAGTTGCAATAACTAATAGAGCATTAATGTTTTTGTGGTCTAGAGAGAGAACTACGGAATATGAACGGCTATGTACTATTTTAAATCGTTCAATGGTTTTATTTTTTGGGGTTTATATCATCTTTTTTTTGGAAGTTCAGCTATTCTTCGTAAGCCTTGTATCACCTCTTTTTTTTTAATTCTTCCTATTTTTTTCGTTGAGATCCTCTAATCATTTTGGTTTTAGTTCTTTGTTTTGACAAACTATACATGGCACCTATATCGAAAGTCCGTTACTTTGAGCATTAGTTCTCTTAGTTGAAATTGCCTGTAAAGGATACCATTTCCTAAGTCACACTGCACCTGCATTGTTTAATCAAAATTTTATTTTTATGCTTTATTTAACTTGATGCAGCAATATGAATGGCTGATTGGGTCTCAATACAAACCCATGGAGCTGGCAAAATCAGATTGGGTTTCAATAAGAAAATCTCCCCCCTGGGCAATTGATTCATGGGGCTTAGGTGAATTGGTTAACACTTGTTAAATTTCAAATTGTTTCAATCTTTTTTACTTCCTCTTCTATTACGGATCTCTGTTGTTCTTCTCTCTCTTTCTATCTATCTGCAGCCAACGAATTAACACCCATAATCAATTATGATGCATATTTGTCATACTATATTTCAATTATGATGCACATTTGTCATTGCCTTTCTATATTTCTTAATGAAATTCCAAACACTGATGGCTGAATTCAGATACATATGGATTGTGAATATTGCTTATATTATGCATTTTGGCATGCATTTGCTTTTATTTTATCATGATTAACTTGGATGCTAATTCAGCTTATAGTTTTTGTTTTGTTGAGAAATTGTTATTTCGAGGTCTAGTTGTCAATAGTTTCATTTAGAAGTTAATAAATTACTAGACATGGTAGATCATTAGTGGTCCATTTGGTTGATTTATAGCTTGTGACTCATGCTTTTATGTGCTTTATTTGTGCTTTTCAAATGATTATATCTGAAGTGTTTTTGAGGATCCTAAGTTTATATTTTTTGTTATCTTATGATTATTTAGTGATATAACTTGTCATACAGTGCCAGTAGTAGTGAGTTTCTTTGATTTCGCGTGGATCTGCATTGTCCATTTTTATTGTGTTGTAACGAAAACTGACTCTAGAGCTTGCAACTTTGTCAGGCTGCCTGATATATGAACTCTTCTCTGGTTTGAAGTTGTCCAAGACTGAGGAACTACGTAATATTGCTTCTATTCCTAAGGTTGGAAACTATGACTAGTTATTATTTATAGGTTTTGTGATATGTATCATCTTCAGAGTTAAGGCCAGGATATTGACTTCTCTTTTTTTTGTTTTTTTTTTACTACTGATGCAATAGAATCTGGCCATATTTACATTTGGTTTCTCTAGTGAAATATTTACTGAATTCTGATTGAAAATCTGTTATTTTTTCAGTTTCTGCACTTATTATTCCTTACATTTGCACTAACCTTTTTTTTTTCTATTTTTTGTTCCTTTTCTCATTTTTCTCAGTCCCTTCTACCAGATTATCAGAGATTATTGAGTTCCTCACCATCCAGAAGACTAAATCCCTCCAAGCTTATCGATAACAGCGGTAAAGTTATTGCTTTATTTTTAAACATGCAGAAATTTTTTAATCTTTTGTTCCAAGTGTCCAAGTGATGGGGTGTTTCTTTCTGCATATTCTGTTTGCTAACCAAGCTTGATTGAGCTGATTTCATCATTCACTTATATGTGACCTTCAAACTGCCGTTATGTTATTATTATTGATAATGATTCTTATTGTATTATTATTATTATTGTTGTTTTTTTTGCAAGAAAATTACTGTAATACTTTCTTATTTTGTAGAGTACTTTCAAAATAAACTGGTGGAAACCATACAGTTCATGGAAATTCTAAACTTAAAGGACAGCGTAGAAAAAGACTCCTTTTTTAGAAAACTTCCTAATTTAGTGGAACAACTCCCACGCCAGATTGTACTTAAAAAGGTCGCCAGTGTCCTTTTTATTTTAGCTTAACATGAGATTATTATAATTCCATAACTTTGTCTTTTTTTGTTTTTAGCTGCTTCCATTGTTAGCTTCTGCTTTAGAATTTGGTTCCGCTGCTGCTCCCGCCTTGACAACCTTATTGAAGATGGGCTCATGGCTTTCTGTGGATGAGTTCAGTGTCAAGGTAATCTAATAGTTATACTTTCCTTCCATAAAATATTTCTTCCAAGCTGTATTGTTTTATAATTAGGTTTTTTATCATCTTCCTAATTTGAAATACACCAGTT